>PVKS010012017.1:42960-55033 GCA_004027875.1 Aplodontia rufa | reverse complement strand
TGAATGGTTTCTCTCATCTGTGGAAGCTAGAATACTTCGGGAAGCAGTATGATAGATGGCTAAGCTAACAATAGCTTCAAATAGTATAATTCTTAACGCAATAGGGAGATGACTCCCTAGGATACTTGGAGGAGTCCACTAGGGAACAGGGTGGGGGGAGGGCTTAGGAAGAACACCTAGGAGACTGGAGGGTGGGAATATAGGGGAATCATCTCAGAAGGTGAGCTCTGATCTCCAAGAGATATCCATTTAACTCAGGTGTTCTCCTGGGGGAAACAGCAACATGGGGAACCCAAGCTGGGCAATCATGACATGGCATTAGCCCTGAATAACTAAATATATATGCATTTGTTCTGGAATGTTTGATAATGTTTCCCCCTCAATTGTAACTCTATATCCATTTAATAAAAAAAAAAAATAAGGCATCAAATATACCCTGGTGTGGGGTTGGTGAGATGTCTCAGAGGTAGAGTTCTTGCTTAGCATAAACGAGGTCCTGGGTTAGATCCCCAACACCACATATACAACTAAGTGGAGGAAAAACAAAAGAACAAATAAAAAGAAAATTCACGTACACCCTCTCTCTTAAAATAATGCTGGCATGACTGAACTCTGAAGAAAGACATATAGAACAGATTTATGTGTGTATGTGTATGAGTATATATAAGCTTTGGAGATTGGGGTTAGTTTGGTGCGTTTTAGATGAATCTAAAAAATAGGAATCTGATTGTTGTGGGTTCTACGTGAATGTAGTGGTTTGGATGTGTAGAAAGGAATTTTCACTTAATCTTACAGTTTCTTGTGAATTATTAGTTTAACAAATATTTATTGAATGGTCCAGGCCTGATTATAGTCTTAGTCAACTTTGTTTTGCCTTTGATCATCCTGTTCCTAGTAGAAGGCCATGGAATAAGTCCCCTAATTTCTAGTACAAGTTCATTAATTCATTTATTTAACGAATATTTATGTTCCAGGTTTATAATGAGAATTACCTAGGGTTTAATATTGAATGTTATAAAATATTTGTTCTTTAGGAATCTAGAGTCTTATTGGGGAAAGGAAATTAATTCATTGTTGAATGATGTGATAAATGCTAAACAGTGATATATTTAGATAGTATGTGAGAAAAGAAAGAGGGCTTTACTTTTAGTATTTGGGTAAGTAGGAAAGACTCATGGGCATAGCAGTTGACAAAGTAGTGGGTATACATTCTAGAAAAGGAAATATTTTGTGATATTTACAAACACAAACACATGAAATAATAAGGTCTTAAGAATGAGAGTGGGAAAAAATCTGAAAAGGCTGATAGATGGCTAGATTGTGAGATATCCTCTTCTCTCTGTGTGTTTGTAACGCTGGGGATCAATCCAGGGTCTGTTTAGTGCATGCTAGGCAAGTGCTCTACCATTGAGCTCAATCCCTAGCCCAAGACCTCTCTTGAAGGCTTGATTAGGAGTTAGAATTTTATCAAATGGAGGTTATAGAAGTGGATGTGGATTTGGAGTCAGGTAGATATGATAGGGCTTGTGTATTTTTGAAAGGAAGGATCTAATAAGGACTGATTATTTAATAAAAAAAATTGATAAGTATTATGTATGTAAATTAAGTTTTGAATTAGTGTATTGCATCTAAAGTTAAAAAGAAATCTAATATTTTTTTGTAGGTGAAGTTCCTGGACTTTACACTCTTGAAGAACTAGAACCCTTGCTGTTGCCTCTTAAAGATCAAGCTTCACAGGATGGTTTTTTTGGACCAGTCTTCAATTATTTCACGTATAGTAAGTGACACAATTCATTAATCAATTGAAATTCAGTTTCAGGTGAAATATATATCATTCAATTTATCTTTTTCTTTTTTTTCTTGAAGCTTTTAGAAAATAACAAAGAATACATAGGCTAGCCTGCAACAAAATCAACTTAGCCAAATTTTAGTAAAGGGGAATGATGAAAATTTTAGCAAAGGGGAGTAACTTACCTTACCTCCTTTGTTTTCTTGTGGTAAAATTATCGTTACTTTAGTATCTCCAGTCTTAAAAAGCAAATTTAAGATTGTGCTATCTAGATTGTGCCAGACTTTATAGTTTTATTTTTTTAAAAAACTGAATAGCCTTTTATTAATACAGAAGGTGTTTTATGTAACTGCAGACATCTGAAGTTGAAATAAATAAAAAATGAGGGTATAATCATTAATCATACCATCTAGACATTACTTAACTCTATCTTTCAAGGACATATTCCTGTATTCCTGAATCCTTTTTTTTTTTTTCTTTGTGATTCTGGGGATGCAACTCGGTGCCTCACACATGCTAGGCCGGCACTCTGCTGTCAAGCTATACCCACCCCACCCTCTGAATCTTTTTTCTTAGCATGAACACACAAATACCCATACTTACAAGTATTTTTTTAACCAAAATAAAGATTGTATCATGATACCATTTCATAGCTATTTGTTTTTAACAGCTCTTACTGTCACATTTCAGGAAATTTTAATCTCATGAAACTAGACCATCTGTAGTTTTCTTAATTCCATTGTTATTCTTGTAATTGACTATGATTATAATTTTCTTATATTTTTTCAGGAATTCAGCAAAATTTGCATATTGTCTTAATAATGGATTCTGCAAATTTAAACTTCATAATAAACTGTGAAAGTAATCCCGCTTTGCATAAGAAATGCCAGGTGTTATGGATGGAGGGTTGGTCAGATAGCAGTATGAAGAAAGTAAGTTTAACATTTAAACATGAAAATGAAAAACTCACATTTTACTTTTGAAGTTACTGAATTTACAACATTTCTTTGGTTTTGGTTTTATTGCTATCTTAATTTTGGCACTGAGCATCTCTCTTATTGTTTGAAATTATCTCTATTTTCTTTTTATTCTCATAGATTAGTTGAGTATAGAATTTGAGGTTGAGAATTATGTTTTTAATTAAGGACCACAAAGATAATTATATTTAAATATTAAAATTTTTATCCCTTTAATGTTTTAGCCTATTGTAGGCTAGCCTAGAATTAAAGTAAGAATTTTACCAATTAGAAAAAGTTTAATCCTTTTAAGAAATGTATCATTGTTGTGCTATATAGGTTTGGAGGAAGATGAGTTTAAAGTGTGAAAATATGGCACCGTCTTAACAAGAAGATTTTATTTTTCGTTACCTGAATTTTGATCATTGTCCTTTGAATATCCCATGCACTTATTGTTATTATAGAAATACCGATTTTCTAATGGAAATTATACACATAATAATAGAAATAGAGGTAGAAATACCTGTTGTGATTCAGAGTAAAGATTATAATATGAGATAATAGGATTCTATAGGTGAGATGGTATTTTAATTATATTTCAATAAGTAGGAAAAGGAGAGGAAAGGTATTTTAATCTGAGGAGACCACAAGAAGAGACATTCATTACAAAGAAGTATTTTGTGGTGCTTAATAAGTACCATTGTTCCATACAATGAAGATGCAGCAGAGGGGAGGAAACAAGATCCCTGCTCACATGGATTTTTTACATTCTTGTCACAGAAAGTTTTCAAGGTGAAGATTCTGAGATGAGGGCATGCCTATTGATTTTTTTTTTTTTGATCAGCAGGAAGCCTCTTCAGCTGGAGCTGGAGTGATGGAGGGGAAAAGTAGTCAGAGGTGATGATAGAGACATAAGAAGAGAACAGTTAGGTTAGGGTTTTGCAAGCCATTGTAAGTATTTGTAGGTTATCCTGAGAACTTACTGTTAGTAGCTTTTGAACAACAACAACAAAAACGTTCCGACTCTTGTTTTAATGGAATTACTCTGATTTCTGGGTTGAGAGTAGACCATTAGAGGCAAGGGTTGAAGCAGCTGTAAACTAGTTATCCAGGTGAGAGAAAATGGTGTCTTGAGCCATGGTTCTAGTGGGGAGGTGGTAATACATAGTTGGATTCTGGATATGTTTTGCAGTAGAAACAGTACAATTTGGTCATAGATTGTAATCAGGTGTAACAAAGTGTGGAGTTAAGGATTGAAACATTCCCATGGACACTTAATTAACTCTTTTGTCAGAAATTAGTGAAGATGGTTGAGAAAAAACATAACTTTAGCTCAAGAAAAATGGCACCTTTTAAATTCTGTGTTAAATAGGGAGGTCTTTTGGCTTATATTTTATTCAGTGTAAAGAATTTTAAAAAATAATTCTTTTGAATAATTACCTGGGTTAATAGTGTTTCCTTTTGGTATTAATGTCAGTCATACCTGTGAAAGAAATTCAAGCAATTTGTCTTGATATTTTATAGCCTAATCCTTTATTTTTTTCTCCAGAAAACTTTTTTTTGTATACTCTTAAGTAGTAGTTTTTTGTTTTTTGTTTTTTTTTTTAAGAGAGGAACAGTGAGAGAGAAAAAGAGAATCAGTTCTATTCAGTTTATCATGTGGCCTTCCTTACTCCAACACTTCACTGTGTTTGTGGTGCTGCGTTTCGAACCTGTGTCCTTGCACAGGCCAGGCAAGCATGGTAACCACTGAGCCACCGGTCCTGTGCTTAAGTAGTGTTCTTACAAGGTTATCACATTTTCTTTAATAATAGGATATCTGTTGATGAAACTTCATTTGCTTTTTTGTGATAGTGGCAAAAACAGCTTATAGCTAGAAAAAAATTAGAATTGTCATTTATATAATTATTAATTATCAAATATGAAAGTGTTTTATTCATTTTCAGTTATTACTTAAAAAAGCTAAGAATCTTTGGTGCCCTGCTTTGCCATGATGGCAATTTATTACTTTGAGGCCAAATAAAAGTATATTTTTATTACTTTTATGATCATAAATGGTATTTTCTAATTCAATCCAAATTTTAATACCTTTCATTTCATATTGTCTAATCATTTTTAAGTGATATGTCGGATCTTTTCTCTGTGTGCCATTAGTTTGCTATCAACTAATGGTTAATGTGTGTTGCAATGTCTAGTAAATAATGACTTCTAAAGATATATATTTTCTCTTCATCTGTAAATAAGAAAAGTGTACTTGATACTGTCTTTTTTGTGTTAAAGATTCTTAATCTTTGTTATTGGATCTACTTAAATTTTTTCATACTGATTTGAGTTTTATTTATTTTTATTTTTATATTTTGGTGTTGCTGAGGATTGCACCCAGGGCCTCTGACATCTGGGCAGGCACTTTACCATGAGCCACCCCCTGAAACCTGACTTTTGAGTTATAAAAGATTGTTCTATATGTTTTAGATACCTGAAATGTTATTCAATGAAACAAATGGTGAAGAGAAATATAGTGACAAAAAAGGAAAAGAAGAGAAGAAAAAAATTTCAGGTAGTATTTTGAGGAAACCAATTTTATCTGATTTTTTATTTATGAAATAATTGCTATTCTGTTCTATACATATTGTTGTTTTGACTGTAGTCTGAAGGTTCCAATTATAGTTTATAGAGACCTGGATTAGTAGTCTAAACTTTTTTTTTTTTTTTTAAGAGAGGGACAGTGAGAGAATGAATCAATTTTATTTAGTTTTTCATGTGTCTTTCATTGCTCTAAAATTTTGTTGTGTATGTGGTGCTGGGGTTTGAACTTGCATACTCACGCATGTCAGGCAAGCACTATAACCGCTAAGCCACTGCTCTAGCCCCAGTAGTCTAAACTTTTGATACTAACTTATCATTTAGATATGTCATAGAACTCAATTCTGACCCAGAAAAATTTTATGAAATTCTTTGAGTGTGGATGCAATACTTTCTTAACTATAATATTGGAAAAGCCTTGGAGAAGTAATATAGGCATTTTTAATGGGTCTATAAATAGATTAAAGGGTTAAACATAGGATGTATAAATAGTAGAGCACTAGATGAAGAGGAAAAAGATTGGCAGGTAATGAAGAGCCTTCCACATTATGCTGAGTTTGTGTTCTAACTTGTGGATTATCTGGGGTTATTGAGAGATTTAATAGGGATGTGACAATAGTCTTGTTTTAGAAACAGGAATCTCTTGGTCCCTTCCTTTCTCCAGTTATTGGAAAATAGATTGGTACAGGAAAAGACTGAAGGCAATTAGACAACTTTAGAAGTCCATTGCAGTAATCTAAGAAAGATATGATAAAGGTCTGAACAAAGGCAGAGGAAAGAATAAAGGGGAAATAATGAATTGGGGGGAATATTAGGAGGTTATCTATATGGGACTTGATTGTGCAGTGGTTGTGATATATGGAAGAATGAAAGGAATCAGGGATGTTTCATAAGGTTCTGGCTTGGAGAATTCATTGGAAATTGATCTCATTCACTGCAGCAGAGAATACAGAGGGAAATTAAGTCAGTGAAAGGGAGGTAATGTTTTGATCATGAATATATCAAATCACATTTATTCTCAACTATTTGGCTTGAAGTCTTGTTTCCCTTTGTATTAAATGGGTGTGAATAGGCATTTGGTTTGGTGTCTTGATTCTATTCAAGCAAATTGTATTGAGCTCATTTTTCAATTAACATGAGTCATATAGTCCCAATTCTTTTATGTTATAGACCATGTAGATTTCTTTTTCTTGTAGCAATAAAAATATTCAGGGATAATATATAATAACAGAAGATTGAGACCACTTAAAGTAGATGTTTCAAATTCCTAAGATGGGCACTGTGAATAATACCTAGGAATGCCTCTGCAAAGATTATGTCATGTGTTTATAATTTTGTAGAGTGGAGTTATCTAATATGAAATATAGTTAGTATGATTTTTCTAATTTTCAGTGAATCATACATATGAGTCATACATATTTTCTTTTTCTAGTTGATCCTGACTTTCTAAAATCATTTTTATTAATCCACGAGTCCTGTAAAACATATGGTGCTACACCAAGCCGATATATGACCTTTTTACATGTGTATTCTGCCATTAGTAGCAGCAAGAAAAAGGAATTATTAAAAAGACAAAGTCATTTGCAGGTACAACATTGATTATCTCTGATGCTTTCAAGTTGTTTACAGGAAACAAGTATTTTATAATTATAATGCTATGTTGTCTATGGCATATATTTAATATAAATAAATAAAATACTGTATTAAAAGCTTTGGAAAAGTATTCTACCTCCCTGCCTTTATTGCCCAGTAGATTAGAATATAATGATTTGAATATTTTATAATTTACAATTTATTTTTATATTATTTTTTTCTTTTCTGGATAATATTTATATATTTTAGCTAGTTTATATTGTTGTCCTTTAAAGTATTTTTCATATGAAAGGATTTTTGGACATTGAGAAATTTGTATTTAAAGGCTGTTATATAGAATAATCTTGGATATTATGAAATTGAAATTATATTTTTAAAAAATTTGAAATTGTTTGAGATTAAAATTATTTAAGATAATGCTCTTATCCATGTCACTTCTCTTGCTACATCCTGAATAGTTTCTTTATATATTTCTCTAAACTTTAACATACATATGGTATCAGAATGCCAGCCTTTGAAACTATCAGAGCATTTCCTGTCCAAAGTTTTATCCCCTGTTAAGATAATAAACTCAGATCCATCTTAATTAACCTAAGTATCTTTGTCCTTTCTAATGGTTCACATTCATTTATGTTGAACTACTAACTATACATGGTTTTGGGAGAGTTAATTTCTCAATTTAGTTCTTGATGGTGTTTCTGGTAAATGATGTAAACTTGTTGAGTTGCTCTTTAATTGGGTGAATGGTAGTTGTATGTGAGCATATTAGTTAAATTAATATGAGAATAACATAGCTTGATATCTGATTTTTTTATTTTAGGTGCTCAGTAAATATTGGTTACATTTTTTTTTTTTGCCATGCCTTTCTTTCCAGATTTGTTAGGTAGCAAAAACCTAAGTCATATTATAGAAGAAAAGTATTATTTTTCCTATCCTTCCTTGGATTAATCATGAGCAGAGAGGGTAGGATGCCATAATGGTTCAGTCTGGGTGAAATGACCACCCAAAGTGCAGGCAAGGCATTTTGAATTATAGTCCACCAGAATCATTTGTGAGGCAAACAAAATCAAGTCATGTCCATTATAAAAAAGATTAGCCCTTGAGTCCTTTTGCCCAGTGAGACTAAAAATTGGAAAAAGTTTTGAGTTTTCCCTTGCCTTCTATTTTCTTTCCCATCTAACACATTGAATGAAAAGTGTTTAGCCAGTTGTTTAAGCTATCAAATATATGTTAGTATATTTATCTTTAATTGTTTTTCTTTAAAATGTTGTGGAGTCTTTTACTACAACTTCATGGGTATGATGTTTAATAAATCATTATAATTAGCAAGAAGAAAGTAATTTAGGCCACTTGCTACTGTTTTGTATGTTTCCACTTATAAATTTGCTTGATTCTTTCTTATAGGGCTTTATTTATTATGTGTGTGTAAACTTTTCTAATATTGGTAATCAATATTTTATTGATGCAGGCTGGTGTATCTAAACTAAATGAGGCAAAAGCTCTTGTAGATGAACTGAACAGAAGAGCTGGCGAACAAAGTATGTTACTTAAAACGAAGCAAGATGAAGCAGACTCTGCCCTTCAAGAGATCACAGTGTCAATGCAGGTAATGTTTGAATGTGTGCAGAAATGCAAAGCATAGGGAGAACATTTATGTCTAATTGTTAATCAGTGTGAAACGGAATATTATGTGGATTTAAAAAATATTGCTCATTCATACTGAATTAGACTGCTAGTATTATATACTTGATTTTTTTGTGAAGACCATGATATTTTCCTATGTTATTTAGAATCATAATTGTCACCTCAACTGACCTAATGCTTATCTAAACCCTTTTTATATTTTAAGTTGATATGAATTTGTCTGTAACCAATTTATTTGTATTCTGTCAGTTAAGTTGGTATCTTCTTTTATTTTTCTTAAAATTCTCTCCTTTAGACTTTGAAAGTTTTCCTTCCTTTTTAACACTCTCAAAAATTTATAAAATGTCTTTATTAAGATTTGTATGATATTTGATGTTTTAATTATATACATCGTTTAGCCATTGTTTTCAAAGGATATTTCTCTGAGTTATTTTGTTTTTTTTTCTCAAGTATTATTTTATGTCTACATACTCTCTCAGGATGTTTTCTCCGTTATTTTGTTTTGTACTATCAACTGCATATGACTGCTACCAAATATATGTTTTTATCCTATAGCCCAAACTGCTCCTTTGACTTTCAGATTCAAATTTTCAATTATTTGTTAAACATGTCTCTTTGAAGTTCTATGGATATTGCAAGTTGAAACAGGTTTGAAAATGAACTGTTTTTTCTTCTGTGTTTATTTCTTCAGTTTATGGCAGTATAATATAGCTAATTATTTAAGACAGACCTTGTAAATCATATTAGATTTCTGTCATTCCTTATATGAAATGTGAATTATCTGTTGGTTATATTTCCTTGACTATTTCTCAAGAATGCATATTCATTTCCATGGTGGTGAATATTATCTAGTTATTAGCTACTAGTCTAATTCCTCTTACTAAAATTTAATATTTTTCACATTAATGTGTATCTCATTTAAAAAGAAGATAGTGCAAAAATCTTAAAAATAACAATTTGGCAGACTTAAGATTTCAAAACTCATTATAAAGGTACAGTATCAGTTAAGGCAATGTGATATTGGTGTAATGTTAGGCACAGAGATCATTGGAATGCTGTGGAGGCCAGATATTGACCTATGCATACAAAAATCATTTGATTTTATACAAATGACAAGTAAATTTGGTTATTCATATAGAGAGGAAAAGCTTCATATCTTTATCTTATAACTTATGCAAAAATTCACTTGATATTGATCATAGATCTAAGTGTATAGCATTAAATTATAAAACTTTAGAAGAAAACATAGGAGAAACTTTTATGCTTTGGTGAGGCAAAGACTTCTTATGTGCGATGCCAAAATAGAAAAAGATTTAAAAAAGATAGATTAAAAGTTTTTTTCATCAAAATGAAAAACTTAGCCTATATTAAAATAAATTCTGAGAAAGGGAAAATCAGAGTTGGAGAAAATATTTATAAAACATGACAAAGGACTTGAGTACAGAATATATGAAAAGTATTACAACTTAGTAGTAAAACAAAAAATCCAGTTTAAAATGGGCAAAAGATTAGAATGGACATGCCACAGAAGAAGACATACAAAGAGGTAATGATGTGAAAACGTGCTCAACATCATTAATCATCAAGGAAATATAAAAACCCCCATAAGCTGTCTCTACAGATCCACTAGAATGGATAAAATTAAAAGATTGGTAGTATAAAATTATGATAAGGATGTAGAGTTTTTGGAACTCTGATACTTGCTGAACGAAATACTTAATGGTACAACTTCTTTTCAAAAATTTGGCAGTTTCGAATAATGTTAAATATATACTTCCCATGTAACCCAGCAATCCCAGTTTTAGATTGATAGCTGAGAGAAAGGAAGACAACATGAGATAAATCTCAGAAGCATTAATACTAAGTGAAAAAAGTCAGACATGAAAGATTGCATATTATGTGATTTCCTTTGCATGGAATACTCAGCACTTGGGTTTCTTTTGTACTCTCAGGCTAGATAGAGTACATTAATTATGTACATTAAATACTGTGCTACTCTTTGAGATGTACTGTAGCTGATTGTTTTACATAGTAGAGACTCAGAAGAATAATTGCACATGTTATAAATTAATAATTTTGCTCAATTATAATAGCAGATAGCTGGGTTTTTTTTGGGGGGGGGGTGGTTTTGTTTGTTTTTGGTAAAGTACTGTTCAGAGATGTAGCCTAAACATCAAACTGCAACTTCTAAAAGTTGCAATTCTAGGTTTGTTGCAAATGAAGAGTAGAGATTAAATGATATGAAAACTCTCAATAGATTGCAAGAGAGTGATATTAAGGAAGACATGGGTTCAGCTTTAAAGAAAAGATTCTTATGTGCAGATATGGAGAGAATAACTTTTCTTTTTGAGGAGTGGTACAAAGGTAGAAATGTTTACCATAATACTGACCTTGCTTAGTTGTTTCAAGTCTTCTATGTATGTTATTATAATCATTTTAAAAATTGTGCATTTCTGACTTGTTCAAATTTTGTATTACATGCCTTTATTGCTTTAAGTGGAAAAAATTAAAACACAGAAATATGATAGTAAATATAGAGTGCTTAGGAAATTCTCTTGACAGATTCTAAATGAATATTTTGAGAAATTTTAATAGAAAGTATATATTTTAAAATAAGATATTTTTCGGTATCTTGCTCTTAAATATTTAATGTATTAAAATTGATTGGAATGTCATATAAATATTTTTATAGGATGCTAGTGAGCAAAAGACAGAACTTGAAAGATTGAAGCACAAAATAGCAGAAGAAGTTGTTAAAATTGAAGAAAGAAAAAATAAAATTGATGATGAATTAAAAGAAGTACAGGTAAAAGATATTTGAAGAGCCATATACATATTTGACTTCCAGTTGTACATAGGAATTTAAACATTATTTATAATTGAAGTTATTTTCTAACACTATTATCAAATGTGGCTTTCAACCAGAATATAACTTATAAAAAGTGAAAAAAAGTCTACCAAGGAAAGTGAGTGAACTAACTGAGAGTAATTAAACACAATGTTTGTTTTCTGTAAGGCTTTTGTTTGAGTTTGTTTTCTTCAGACTTCACTAAATTACCCAATGAGTTCTAGAGATCATTTGTAAAGAGTTAAATAGATTTTTAAAAATACATGTTTTGAAAATAAAGTAACTTTTTTTTTTTTTTTTTTTTAAGCCTCTAGTGAACGAAGCTAAACTAGCAGTCGGAAACATTAAGCCAGAATCTCTTTCAGAAATTCGCTCACTACGCATGCCACCTGATGTAATCCGAGACATTCTTGAAGGAGTTTTAAGATTGATGGGTATCTTTGATACATCTTGGGTGAGCATGAAAAGGTAAGTTTTTGAATTTGTGAAAAATGCTATTTCAAAAATGAACTACACTTTCTTTCATAGTTTTTAATATTTTTTATTTCTCAAATGTGCTTTTATCTGAATATGTGGTTGTATACCTTACCCTGAATTTTTAAGGTGTTCTGTGCATCATATATCAAGATCTGTATATGCTTCCTCTGTAAGTGATTGTTA
>PVKS010012017.1:0-42860 GCA_004027875.1 Aplodontia rufa | reverse complement strand
ATTAATTCCCTTTTTTTTTTTTTTTTAAGAAAAAGAAAATATGAATTTTATGTAGATTGTCATCTGGTTTTTGTTTTTCCAACACTTAGTTTTGTATGTGGTGCTGGAGTTTGAAATTGGGTCCTCACACATGCCAGGCAAGCAGTCTACTGCTGAGCCACAACTCCAGCCCTATGATTAATGCTTAATGAAAATACAGTTACTGTTCTCAGAGTCTTGTGTTTTGGGGAGTGAGGTCAGGACAGAAGAAGAGGAAATTGAAAGAGTAAGAAAAAAAGAGGAGGGAGCAAACCATAAATAATAAGAGAGATATAAACTAGAAAACGGTGAGAATTAACTAAACATGGAGTCGTGAAGCTTCAGCATTCTCATTATTGGTGACTAATGCCAGTATTATAATCCTTATTTTGTTTGATCATAGAATTAAAAATGTGTTGTAGGTAAAATAATACATATTGTTAAGCTTGTTCTCTCCAGACTTAGCTAAATATACCCAACTAGCCCTAATGTGTAGAGTCTCTTGAAAAGGCTAACTATAGCTTTTGTTGATACTAGATTCTGTGTTGGGATTTAGTTTGACAGTAGAGTCCTTTTTATATTTGGTGATAGAATAGATTTAGAATGAGGGAATACTTTAAAATATCTTAGAAAGGAGTCAGAAAAAATATTATTTTAAAAGAGAGAGGGACAGAGAGAGAGGGAGAGAGAAAGAAATAATTTTACTTAGCTTTTCATGTGGCCTTTGTTGCTCTGACACTTCATTGTGTACGAGGTGCTGGAGTTTGAACCGGTGTCCTTGGGCATGCCAGGCAAGCACCGTAACCTCTGAGTCACTGCTCCAGTCCCAGGAGTCAGAATATTTTGTTGTGTATCTCAGGGCATGTGAACATCTGATAGTTCACAAGTGGAGATGTGAGTGGAATAATAAGATTGTGATTCTAATGTTTTACTTGTTGCCCTAGTTTATTCACAGGGCATTAAATGGTTTTGTACCCTTTTAGAGTTTGTCTTTGCTGTCTATAAAAAAAATGATAGGTAGCTATTAGAGGCTTGAAGTTTTTAGTACTTTATTTTTTGTTAACTAATGGATTAAAAGTATTACATGTTGTTTTGTCATATTGAGTTTTTGAGAAATATCAATTTTCATTTAGCCTTATTTGAATTATTATGCTTTTATTTTAGTTTTCTTGCCAAAAGAGGTGTAAGAGAAGACATAGCAACCTTTGATGCACGAAATATTCCGAAGGAAATAAGAGAGAGCGTTGAAGAACTTCTTTTTAAGAATAAAGGCTCTTTTGATCCAAAGGTAATTTTTAATGGTTATACCATAAATTCTGTTTTCCATCCTACGTGCTTAAAATGTGATACCTTGTCATTACTCGTTGTTAGATCACCTAAACACTAAAAGTAAAAAAAGAAAAAGAAATAGCTGTAGGTATTACAGTTGGGAAGCATTCATCACTAGAATTAGATAAGCTAGAATCCAGGTAGTAGGAGGAGATTAAGTGGTGTTTGAATCTTAGTATCTGCTCTCAATATTCGATTTCTAGCTTATTTTTTCCCCTTTCAATTTTCCTATTATGATTGTTTCTATGTACTTATCAAATAATAACAAATTACTGTATTTGGATAGCTATATAAAATTTCAGGGGACATTTTAAATTTCATGATTCTGGTGTTTTTTAGATTCTTATTAAAAAATGATGGGTACATCTTCCTTGACATCAAAAATTATGATTTCAAAATTTTCTTTATCTAATAAAAATGTATCACATGTGTAGAGGAAACATAATACTTGAACATTGTTGTGATTGATATATTCAGTATAATTGGGACGAATGGGATAATTGATAAATCATCTTTACGCTAAAAATTGTTTTCAGGATTTTATTTTTAAGCTGAAAGTAGAGTTCATATATATTTCTGTTAGAGAGGGAAAGTGATAGGGAGTTAGAATAAATTTTAATAGTTTTTCACTTGGCTTTCATTGCTCTGACAATTTGTTCTGTTCATGGTGCTGGGGTTTAAATCCTCGTCCTAGTGCATGCTAGGAAAGTGCCATAATCTCTGAGCCACTGCTCCAGACTCTTGTGTATATTTCTCTTAATCAGAATAGCAGTTCATTGTATTTTTATTTTGGTTATAAATCAAAAACTCTGTTATTTGGTTTAAATTTTTAAATGCCTAAATAAAATGTGTCAAAGTGAATTTTGCATTTTTTTTGAAATTACGTCAGGATATTGGGTAACCTTTAATGATTTTTTTAGAACGCTAAACGTGCCAGTACTGCAGCTGCACCTTTGGCTGCCTGGGTTAAAGCCAATGTACAATATTCCCATGTCTTGGAACGAATTCAGCCTTTGGAAACGGAACAGGCAGGATTAGTATCGTAAGTGAAATATGAAATATATGTAATTTGAACATTTGTTTTCATCAGTTTTATGAGTTTGTTATATTATTAGTGTTCATTTTTTTCTCAATTTAAGAAAGGCTGCTAATAATAAAGTTAAAAATGAGTTGATTAAAATACAAATTATAAATTTAACAGGTCAAAAATGAAAACAAGTAGGATATAGATAGCAGAACCAACTCTCTGTCATTATGTTTTTGGATGTTATTCTTTTAGAAAAAGAGCCAAAGTTTTACAAAGTAATAATATTAAAGTACAAAAATGAGGTTTAAAATTGAATACTTTTTTTTTTTTTGAACTGGGGAGTGAACCCAGGGCATTTAACTACTGAGTCATATCCCCCGCCCTTTTTTTTTTTTTTTTTTTTGTTCCAGGGATTGAACCCAGGGGAGCTTAACCACAGAGCCACATCCCTAAACCTTTTTATTTTTTATTTTGAGCCTAGGGGCTCACTAAATTGCTGATACTGGCTTTGAATTTGCAACTCTCCTACCTCAGCCTCCCTAGCCACTGGAATTATAGGCATAGGCCACCACCTCCAGCTTTCCCTGCCCTTTTTTATTATTTATTTTGAGACAGAGTCTCCCTAAATTGCTGACAGCCTTGCTAAATTGCTGAGGCTGGCCTTAAGCTTCTGATCCTCCTGCTTCAGCCTTCCAAGCTGCTGGATTGGCATGCACCACTGTGCCCAGAAGAATTGAGGGCTTTTATGTTGGTTATCATCATCTTAAGTTCTAGAAACTGCTTAGAATATAGTTTCTAAAACAATTTCTGGACAGGTGGGAGGAAGATTTAATGATGTACTATTTGTACATAAAGGTATAATTTGCTATTGTTACTAAATGCAGACTGAGAGGTTTGTTATGTTCTTGACTGTTCAGTTTTTCAAGTTACCTGTTAACTTTGCATCCTGAACAAAGATTTTAGCTTTCTTAGCTTCTTAATTTTCTCAATATAATTACATGAATTTTTTTGTTAAAAATTTTGTTTTTATTATTTTGACTAAATATTTTCTTATCTGAGATTTTATGAGTTTATTTCCTTTTTTGTGCATCTTTTTGTTATTCTGAATAGTCATAATTATTTTTTTTGTTGTTTATGGATCACAAATTTATCTAGTCTCCTCTGTCAGAACCCTGAAAGATAATTGGTAGCCTATTGTTCTCTTTATTTTTTCTTAGCATTATTCCTCCTACAGTCTTTTATCCTGTTCCAATCTAGTTTTTCCCTAGGGTTGCTGCTTATATCTGTTATCCAGAAACTGCTATTCACTTATACTTGAGGGAATACCTTTATCTATTTTTTGTATTGGATCCTTTTATTATCAATTCTTGTTCATTTAGTTTCTCACGTTTCTAGAATATATCCTCCATAACATCTTCCTAAGAAAAAGGATATGGGATGGAAAATATTTTGAGATCCTGCATATCTAGAAATATCTGTATTATATCACCTTATGTGGCCAATAATTGGGCTGGATTTAGTGTTCCATTAGGCTCCATTCAGACTTAGTGAATCAAATATTCTATGAGGGTGGTGGGTGAGGCCTTGCAGTCTCTTTTTAACACTTCCTCCAGGTGATTTCAGCGCACACTAAAGTTTGAGAATCCTCCTCTCTGTTCTCTTCTAGAGTCCAGCATTTCTCTTGAAAAGTCCAATACCATTTTGATCTCCAGTGCTTTGTATGTTACCTCACATTTTTTTTCTCTTTGGAAGTTTTTAGGATTGTAACTTCTAATATTATGTAATTTTACAATTTTTGACAGTAGATAGTCACTGTCCACTTTAAATTTAGAACTTTATGTGTCAGTTCTAGGAAAGTTTATTGCGCTATTTCTTTGGTAGTTTATTTTTGTATTTGTGTTATTTTGGATGTTTTTGGCTATAGGCCAGTAAAATCATCACTCAAGATATCTTTAAGAAATAAAGGTAAATATTGTATTTGAAAATAGACCCCCAAATTAGTTTGGTTTCAGGGTAGCTGGTTATGTACCTATATGATGCCATTAAGAACATAGCTTTGCCTTTGTTTTTGACATTCTTAATTTGTTTGCAAGTTAAATGTAAAATGTACTGTTGGATGCAGATGGCTGCTAAAGATCTATTCAGACAAGATAATTTTTAGTCGGAGGAAAGAGTTTGTTATTCCATCAGCCTTTTTTTTTTTTTTTTTTTTTTTTTTTAATTAAGGATGTGCCTCTTTTTAAGAACCATGAATTCTTTCTGGAAACATTTCCAGCAAGTGTTTCATCCTCTTTGCTTTCTTCTTACCTACTATGATTAGGTGAATTAGTTTTTATCCAACTTAGATGAGGGAAGGAACAAATCCTGAGGCTTTATCAGTATCCTAGAAAAGAAAATGGCTTTGGGTAAGTAGGTGGAAGTGTTCACTTCGTTTTCTTTATCAGAAACTCACATTAGTATTTTGCTAGAATACTTGATTAATCTTCTAATATGTTTTTATATCTGCTGTAATAAGTTCAGGTTCTGCTAGCAATTATGATACCTTTCTGCAAAATAGAAAAAGGAACCCCTTCTGGGAAAGACACTTGTTCAAATGTTTCAAGTGTGTAGCAGAGCATGGCAGCCCTACCTTGCTTCCACATCATTCATATTGTTTTAATTTCTCCAGTGTATCTTCCTACAATTGTACTATTTGATTTTTATATTTGATAAAGTTCTTTTCCCAAGTTCTATTATTTTCTTTGAATTTCATTAAAAATAACATTATCTTCTTGTTTCTTACATGAGCTGTGTTCTCTATTGCTCTGAAGATATTATATTGTTTATTTTGTTTTACTTTTGCTCCCAGTCTTAATAATTTCTTCTGTATTCTTTTCAGTATTTGTTTTTTCTTTCATGTTAGGAAGGCTTTTTGACATATCTCATCCTTGGCTGTTAGTAATTAGTTGCAAAGTACTGGAAATCTGATTGGAAGTTCTGCTCCTTGGCTGTTGAACTTAAATGTAGGTGATCAGTATGAACTGGTCATTTGATGGGATACCCTCAATATTTTGGAGTAATTTTTTTTTTTGTTTTGTTTTTGCAGTGCTAAGGGTTGAACCTAAGATAGTTCATATGGTAGACAAGTGCTCTACCATGAACTACCTCCCAGCCATGGGTAGGTTTTAGAAAGAGTACATCACTGATTTTTTTTTCCAAAGAATCTGCAAAGGGTTTGGATAGGGGTAGATGAAGTTGTTTGGTACGTAAGCTGGTCTTGCTGCATTCTGGATTCGTTTTAGAGAAAAAGCCTGTTTTCAGTGGGGTAGAAAATTTGAGGTCAAACTTTGTAATATCAACTACTGTACCTCTGTAGTTAGCTTAATTTTTGTATTCAGGGGTACCCATTGTCTATATTTTCTGAGCATTTTTTAAATCTGTCTCTTTCAGCATGTTTTCCTGCAGTCATTTAGTTTTCATTTTCTGGTTTGTCAGTTATTACTTTGAAGAATTTTATTTAAGTTTCTCTATTGTACCACTTTTCTCTTGTATTCTCTTTATCCCTGTGATACATGATTTTTTTTTCTGTTGCTCTCATTTTAATAGAGCTTCAGAAAGGAGAGAAGATAAATGAATATGTTTAGTCTATCCTTTTAATCCAGAAGTCTACTTACATTGATTTTTTAAAATATAGATTCCTAGAAGTGGTATGGTTGGATCAAAGTATGCACTTATAATTTTAACATTATTTCTAAAATTAAGTTTGAAGCACAAGTGTTATATCATTGAACTATCGATAGTTTTAATTGTTCTGTTTTGACTGCAAGATTACATTTCAAAATGTTTCTGCTTTAATATCGGTATCTAAAATAGACTGACTTTTATAATATTGAATTGTTTTAGGAATTTGAAGAAAACTGAAGACAGAAAAAGGAAACTAGAAGAGCTTCTTAACTCTGTTGGTCAAAAGGTATCAGAACTCAAAGAGAAGTAAGTTAAGCTTTGAAATGTGTTTTGAATACTTGAAATACATATCTCAAGTGATTTTTTTTTTATTTTTGAAAATTTTAGATTTAATCACAATTTTCACTTCTTTTTGTAACGTATCATGACAGTGATGGTAAGGTGTAGGATCGTATAGAAGGTACTTCTTTTTCCACACTTTTTTTTTATTGGTACGTTAACAGTTTACATAATGATGAGATTTGTTGTTACATATTTATCCATGTACGTGCTATAACAATAAAATTTACCTAGTATCACTCCATAGTATTTCTACCTCTTTTTGCCTCCTACCCTTTGATCTCTTTGCTCTACTTATCTCCTTTTGATTTTCATTAGATTTGACTCCCACCTTTGTTTTCCTTTTTCCTCTGTGACTTCCACATATGAGCAAAAACATATGACCCTTGACCTTCTGAGATTGACTTATTTCTCTTAACATGGGAGTCTCAAGTTTCATCTATTTTCCTGCAAATGACAGTTTCATTTTTCCTTATGGCTAAATAAAACTCCATTGTGTTTATGTACCACATTTTCTTTATCCATTCATCCATCAACTGACACCTAGGCTGGTTCCATAGTTTGGCTATTGTGAATTGTGCTGCTATAAACGTGGGTATACATGTATCACTATAGTATGATGACAAATTCTTTAGGTTAATACTGAAGAGTGATGCAGCTAGTCTTTTGAGGAGTTCCATACTAATTTCTAAAGTGGTTGTATTAATTTACAATCCCACCAACATTGTAAAAGTGTTCCTTTTTCTCTGCATCCTCTCCAGCATTTATTATTATTTTTATTCTTGATTACTGCCATTCTGATTGATGCAGGGAAATCTCAGTGTAGTTTTGTTTTGAATTTCCCTAATTGCTAGTGATGCTGAACATTTTTTCATGTTTGTTGGCCATTGTATTTCTTCTTTGGAGAAGTGTTGTTTAATTCATTTGCCCATTCATTAATTGGGTTATTTGATTTTTGGTGCAAATTTTTTTGAATTCATTATATAGTCTAAAATATATCCTCTATCAGAAGAGTAACTAACAAAGATTTTCTTACATTCTGTACTTTCCTTCTTCACATCCTAATTGTTTCCTTTGTTGTACAGAAGCTTTTTATTTGCTGCTGTTCCATTTATTAACTATTGGCATTATTTTAAAAAATTTTTATTAAGGAATTGAGTTATTGTACAATCATGAATGCATTGTAAGTAACAATATGATATGCATATATTCTTTTTTATTTTTTTAAGAGAGAAGGACAGAGAGAGACAGAGAATCAATTTTTATTGCGTTTTTACATGGCTTTCATTGCTCTGACACTTAGTTGTGTACATGGGTGATGGGGTTCGAACCTGGGTACTTGCGCATGCTGGGCAAGCCCTGTAACCGCAGCACCACTGCTCCAGCCCCATGATATGAATATATTCTTAAACCAGAATTACCCTCTAGATCCCTCCTTATCCTTCCTCCCTCCTCCCTCTTCCCTCCCCTAGTTGCTCCTTCCCCCACTGGCTCCTTCCCCCATCCCCTTGCTACATATCTATGATTGCCCTAGATTATGTGTTAGGCTGCCTTTGCTGGGTCTAATACATGAGGTTGACTACCTTTCACGCAGGCCTGGGTTTAACTTCAGCCTTCACAAATGAGTGATAACATTCGAACCTTGACTCTCTGGGTTTGGATAATTTTGCTCAGCATGATTTCTTCCATCACCATCGATTTACCTTCAAAGGCTGCAATTTCGTTGTTTCTCATTGCTGAGTAGAATTCCTTTGTATATATACCACAGTTTTTGTTTCCTTTCATCCCATGAGGGGCATCTGGGTTGGTTCCATAATTTAGCTATTGTAAATTGAGCTGCTATGAACATAGCTTTTGCTGTGTTGCTGTAATGTGCTGATTCTAACTCCTCTGGAAAAATACCCAGAAGAGGGATAGCTGGATCTTAGGGCAGGTCCATCCCTAATTTTTTGAGGCATCTCCACACTGCTTTGCAGAATGGCTATACCAGTCTGCAATTCCACCAACAGTGTGCTAGTGTTCCTGTCTCCCCGCAACCTCTCTAGCATCTGTTACTGTTTATATTCTTCATCTTTGTCAATCTGACAGGAGTGAGGTGAAATCTTAATGTACTTTTGATTTGCATTTCTCTTATTACTAGTGATTAGAACACTTTCTCATATATTCATTGGCTAGCTCGATTTCCTCTGTTGAGAAATTTCTATTTATTGAGCTCTAGGGGTTCTTTTGAGAAAGTCCTATGCCTAAAAGATGGAGAGTTGATCCTAATGTTTTCTTCTATGAATTGTGTAGTTTCTGGTCTCATTCCTAGGTCTTTGATACATATTGAGTTGGCTTTTGTGCAGGATGAAAGATAAGTGTCTAGTTTTATTCTTCTACATACAGATAACCAGTTTTCCTAGCACCATTTGTTAACAAGGATGTCTTTTCTTCAGTGAATGGTTTTGACACCTTTGTCAAGTATCAGATGACTGTAGATGTGTGGGTTTGTCTCTATGTCTTCTATTCTGTATATAATATTTTGTCTTTATATAGCTACTGCTACATATATTCCCAAGCAGTAGTGAAAAACTGAACAAGAGGAATTTAATGCCATGAGTTAATGATGGGAGTGTTTACATTTGAAATTCTACTTTTTTTTTTAACTTTGACTTTAAAATTTTGACCTCCTTAATATCAGATGATGCTATCATCACTTACTCTAATATGTATTGTCATGGTAAAAAAATTCTGTACTTTAAATTTGTTTTTGTAGGATTAAAACTTTTTTCCTCCAAATATATTTCTCTTCATTTTCAAAATGTTGGGTGCTTGTAGGAATTTTCTTTTTATCAAACAGTTGAGTCGTTGTACAATAAAGTAAAAATGATATGCATTTGATCCTAATCCAGAGTTACCCCCCACATAGCCCACACCCCAATCTCTTGATTCTTCTGTATTTTCCCCCAATGACAATTATAAATGTCCCTATGTATGCAAGAGTGTGAATTTTCCAGAATTAAATGATTGAATAAATATTTTTTGGTTTCTCCAGTGGGTAAACAGTATATTACATTGCTGAATGTCTCTCTAGATCCCTTCCTGTCCTTTTAAATTTTTTCTGCTTGGTGTTGAAAAAAGATTTCTTCCTGAAAATGTTATGTTTAAGGATAATTTGTGATTATGATTAGTCTCAGCTTTTTAAATGTGTTTCTCGGTCCCTGTGATTGCTATTTAGTACAATTATTATAAATATGGGAACTTTTTCTTTATAATTATGAAACATTGGAAAGCTAGAGAATATATAATTAATATATATATACATATATATATATATATTACATGTTATCCTTGCTTTCAGTTTTATGACACACTACTTATCTACATGCTTCAGATTTTGTGAAGTGATATATTGTATTTCCTTTTTTTTCTTTATGGAATTAAGAATTATACCAAGAAAGAAATTTATCACATAAAAACTAAGAATATTTGTTTCTACATTCAGAAACTGTTCTTTCAGTGTGTGTGCATGTGTGTGTGTGTATATATATATATATACATATATAGTATGATATGTGCCATTTTGTTCTATAAGTATATATACATACAAATAGTAAAAACTTTGAGAGAAAAGCAAATCAAAAAGCAAACCGTAAATCTATAAACCCAGTGTCCCATTGTTTTCAATTTTCCTGAATGATTTTTATGTTAGAAATTTAAGAAAGAGATCACATCATTTTCTTACGGGTATTATTAGATTTGTATAAAGAAAATAACTATACTATTTTCAGCCTTATGTGCTCATAGTCAGTAATTAATATCCAGTTAATTCTGTCATATTTGCTGAGTGATTTGTGTATGGTAGTGATATTTCAATTCCATTTATTAGTCACTTGCTATGTCAGGTATTGTATTAGGTACTTTATATATTTATCTCTTTATTCCTTAAAGTCATGCTGAGAGGTGGATATTATTATTGTATTTTGTACAGTAGATATTTTAAGATTAGAAAGTCTTATTTTCCTGAAGTTGTACAGCTAGTTAATGACTAGCTAGCATCATCTTCTAGATTTGTTCAGTTTTATAAAGTTCCCGTTCTTAACCACTATACTGCATTGACAATATTTTGGAAGGATTACTGCCAAAACCTTTTGAACTAACTTGACAAAATTAGGAAGATGCTTAGCATTTTTGTATAACTTGCTCAGAAATATGAGAGTTAATTTAGCTTAAGTATTTGATGTAGAAGCAGGCACAAGGTATAATATGAATTTCAGAATGAATAAAGATGTAATTTTCAGTTTCCAACTTCTAAGCTTGGGAGATGATAGAAGTGTTCTGTGTTCTACTCTGTCCAGTATGGTAGTAAATACCCATACGTGGCTCCTAAGTACTTGCATACATACAGACCGAGGAATTAAATTTTTTATTTCATTCATCTTTAACTTAAATAGTTATGTGCAGCTAGTGGCTACTTTGTTAGACAGCTCCTTTCTACCGTCTTATGTCTAGGGGAAGAATAGAAAGGTGATGAAATATACTGTGAAGTACATGGAATTTAATGTCAGACATATCTGTATGTAAATTTTGGATCCTTTACTGATGATTGGTGGATCTTTGTGCAAACTCTTTTGCTGTACATTTCTATATATGTAACATGAGAAATATAAAGCTTATTTTGAACTGTTGCTGTAAGAATTAAATGAGATGCTATTTTAAAAAACACTCTTGGTACAGTTTTGAACCTATTGTAGGCACTTACATGTTAATCATGTAATAAAATCGTACAAATATTTTCAAGTAAAATAATTTAAAAAGAGTTATACACTTTGGCATATGGAAATGGATTGGATATTTGAGATGAATTTTTAAAATGTATTTTTTTTGGTAGGTAGTTTGTAAGAGGATTTGACTGAGGGGTGAGGTAGGGATAAGGGAGAGATTTGAAGGTAGTCTAAGCAAATGAAAGATACTGAAAAATACAGGAGGTAATGGATAGGGCATTTTCTGATAATGTAGATTTTTTCAGGTATTGACATACTGTGGACTGAAATAGTAATAAACCTAGAAAGATTGGATCAGTCTTTGGATATGGTATTGAGTGGCATACAGAGAGAAGCATGTACATAATGTAAAAGGGCATGGAGTACCTGATCAGCTTTTTGAGATAGAGAATGATAGATTTTAAATATGTTTTGATATATTTGTCTGTTTTATTAATGATTTCCTTACACAAGTATTTTTCAGTATTGTCATTATTATGACATAAATATGTATTTAACTATCCAAGGATAATTTCATTAAATATCTCTTAAATCCTTTTTGTTTTTAATTAAATGTTTTCTTAGATTTCAGAGCAGGACTTCTGAAGCTGCCAAGCTTGAAGCTGAAGTAAGCAAAGCACAGGAAACAATCAAAGCTGCAGAAGTCTTAATTAATCAACTTGATAGAGAACACAAGAGATGGAATGCCCAGGTAGGTCTATTTGAGAGAAGAGTCATAAAGAGTCTTAAAGACACAGAAAATTTATGAAGCAATTTATTTTTTAAAAAAGAAAGAGAAAAAGAAATATCCATTAAGTTTTTGCTGTTTTTGGAAAAATGATCAATTCACTAGGTGGATTAATTTTTATACAAAGTGTCTTTATGAGAATAGATTTTAGGAAGGCAAACAAAGCCCCATTCAGTTACCTGTTACTGAGGGAAAGGGCAGGGATGAAAATGATCTGATGTAATCTTAGTACTCCTTATAGAGTCTTTTGAGTTCATGTTCACCAGGACAGTAATTGTAGGATTCAACGTTGTTAGCCATTTATTTCTTCCTGAAATGTTCTATTATTTTACTTTGTTAGTCTTCTTTCTCTCTTATTTTTTTCTTCCACATTTTAAAAGTATTGCTTCCCTCACTTGATCCTTGCCATCTTCTCACTCAATACTATTGATTATCTTCAGTATTCCGCTCATTAGTCCCTTCTTCTGAAATGGAACTGGGATTATCTGATCCAGGATTATTGTCATCTATACCACAGTAATGACCAGAGGTATATTTCTAGGGTATATAGAGCTTAAAATTCTTATTTCTAACTACACTTTAGACAATCACATTTTTTTTTTCTCTCAGGAACCCACCCACCATGTCTAAATTAACTTATTTTCTTTTTCTCATTCCAAATCTTTCAGTTAATAGTTCACTGAAGTCATGTATCAAATGCTTCTATGCATCAAAACTAAAAACTGGTTGTCTTAGATGCTTTCTTAATTGTCATAACCATTTGCATTTGCAAATATTCTTCATATTTGTTTTCCATCTTTAATGCCAATATGTTTCTTTTCTCATCTGTAGTTTCCTAACTTGTCTCCCATTTATCTAACCCGTTTAGTAGTCCACCCTTCATTCTTCAGCTGAAATATGTTTTTACAACTCATCTGATTATCATTGCCTGCTTAAATACTTGTGTTAAAACCCAAAACCTTTTGCATTACATGGAAAACCTTTCACAATCTACCTCCAACCAACTCTGTCTCTCTTTTATTCCTTCTCAATCACTCCCCTTTCTGCTATCTTATGCTGTATCTGTACTAAAGCTTACAAAATAAGTCTCAATGCATTATGTTTGTTATGTGCCTTTGTTAATCACTGTGCTTTAATCTTACATAGTAATACAAGTTCATTATAATAATTAGTAACTTTCAAAGAAAAAATATGTTTATGTCTACAAATATATTTCATTTTTTTAAAGTATGAAATCCTTAGTAAGGTCTGTGGTCTTGTTGATATTTTAAAATTTTGATGGGTGTATTCAAAACAAGGGGTTATGACTTAAACCAATATGATTTTTTTCCATAGTCAAAAGTATATGAGGCTTTAAGTTTCTTCCATGTTAGCACATGATTTTTTTCCATAGACAAAAGTATGTGAGGCTATAATTTTCTTGCATGTTAGGACATATCCATATACATCTCTTTCTCTCTTTATTCAGGTTGCAGAGATAACAGAGGAATTAGCTACTCTTCCTAAAAGAGCTCAGCTATCTGCTGCATTTATAACATATCTTTCTGCTGCTCCTGAGTGTCTGAGAAAAACCTGTTTGGAAGAATGGACTAAGTCAGCTGGTCTTGAAAGTTTGTATTTAGTTGCTTGCGATTTTGAAATTTCAGTATTCTAAAAATGCAGCTTTGATCTTTTTTTTTTTTTAAATTAGTTGAATATGGTGATCTTTGTTACTTAACTTTTTTATTTTATTTATTTGTACTGGGAATTGAACTCGGAGGGCTTTACCACTGAGCTACATTTCCATTCCTTTTTATTTTTCATTTTGAGACAGTATCTCACAGAGTTGCTGAGGCTGGCCTCTAATTTTTGATCTTCCTGCCCTAGCCTCCCAAATTGCTGGGATTATAGGTGTATGCCACTGAGCCTAGCTAGCTGTTTTACTTTTTTTTAAGTGGGGAAAATCTTATATAAGTTATAAGGATATTAGAGTGACTGTAGATTTGCCAAATTTCATAAATGTTTGGGAATTGTTTGGTTATTATGAGTGTCCTATTCCTTAATCACTGTTTAAAAAAAAAAGACCACTAAATTATTATTTTTTTACTTTTATTTTAAAAATTTTAATATTTTTTATTTTTAAAAGAGAGAGAGGGACAGTGTGAGAGAGAGAAAGAGAATCAATTTTATTTAGTTTTTCATTTGGCTTTCATTGCTCTAACACTTTGTTGTATATGTGGTGCTGGGGTTTGAACTCGCCTCCTTGGGCATGCCAGGCAGATGCCTTAACCACTAAGCCACCACTCCAGCTCCGTTAAATTATTTTTAATATTGAATGAATGCAGGTAAATATTTTATTTTTATAATAATTTCATGTAAGATGAGCAGTAGGAACTCTAATGTTTCTGTTCACTTTGTGGTTTTCGCTAAATCCTTTACGATTGTGAAACTTACTCAGGACACATGATGTAACTGAAGTTCTACTGCTTTGAACTTTTTTTTGGGGTAACTTAATTCTTGGATATGGGTGCTAAATGTGGATGAATGGATTTCAATTTAAATATAGTACTTTTGTTTTAGTATATTTTAAATAGTTTCATTTCCTTTTCTGAAGTACAATATTGTAGTAAAGTATTCTTGGTATCTTTAACTTTTCAGAATTTGATCTGAGGAGATTTCTTTGTACTGAAAGTGAACAGTTAATTTGGAAAAGTGAAGGCCTACCATCTGATGATCTTTCCATAGAAAATGCTCTTGTTATATTACAGGTAATTAATGTTTTACTTTTCTCAGAAATATTTTCTTTTGAGGTTTGCTGCCAGAATTCTTAAAATTCCTAGGTTTTTGCAGTTAGTCTTTTCTTAGTCATGTAAAAGTGAAAACATTTTGCTAATGAAAATTCACTTCTGATTTAGTTAGTAAATGAATACTTCTGAATATAATTTTTTTTATCTTAATGTAAAAGTATAAAAAGTCATTTTTCTTTTTATGGCAAAATATTCTTTTTTTTTTTTTGGTACCAGGGTTGAACCACAGGGTGCTTAACCACTGAGCCACATCCCTACCCTTCTTTTGTCATTTTTTATTTTGAGACAGGGTCTTGCTAAGTTGCTTAGGCTGTTGCTAAGTTGCTGAGGCTGGCTTTGAACTTGAGATCCTCCTGCCTCAGCCTCCTGAGCCATTGGGATTACAGGTGTGTGCCACCATGCTCGGTTGGCAAAATTTTCTAAATAGAACTTCCTAATAGTAGTACAAATGTTTCAGAGATAACTGTTTTATTTGGTTGTTTGCTTAATTCATCTAGAGTATATGACTGCATAACTTTTGCATTTTTATTTTGCAAAATAAAATTTGCAAAGTGAATGTAAGTTTTGGGCTTTAAGTTAGAGATGACCACGTGCATATTTTAGAAATTTTCTTTTTATGTTTACATAAAGTTGAAAATATTCTAAACATTTTTGTCAATGAATGTGAATACTAAATTCAAAGGCATGTGCACAAAATAACCATTACTTTGAATTGTTTGATTTTAACCATTAACTTGGTTTACCTTTCTGATATGAAACTTGGAAGATGATTTTTCCTTCTTCATAATGTGAATTTTTTCTATTTTATCTGTCTAAATAGCTAATATTTTGTAATACAAGTATTTTGTTTTCACTCTGTTAACACTTCTTTCTGTCCACATACCATTTCTTTCCTTATGCTGTTATTCTGTAGTCTCAGAGAAAGCATGAGCATTGAATAATGCTTCTGTCTCTTTTTTTTTTCTTTTTTATATAGAGAGGGACAGTGAGAGAAAGAAATAATTTTTTTTTAGTTATTCATGTGCTTTCTATTGCTCTGAGACTTCTTTGGGTACATGGTGCTGGAGTTTGCGCATGCCAGGCAAGCGCTCTAACCCCGTTTCTCTCTTTCTCTTTCCCTCTCTCTCTCTCTCTCTCTCTTTTTAGAGAAAGAATAAATTTTATTTTTTTCATTTGGTTTTTATTTCTCTGACATTTAGTTGTATATATATGGTGCTGGAGTTTGAACCTGGGTCCTTGAGTATGCCTGGCAAGTGCTCCAGCCACTGAGCAACCACTCCATGTCCTGAATAATACTCCTCTTTAGGTGGCATGAACTGTTCTAAAAGATTCAAATTTGGAGTTTTGTTTATTCCTGGATAATTTGTTTTGTTTTATTAGGCCTATTAATTATCTGACTGTACTTTGATCATTACATTGGTGTCCTAACAATACAGAAATTGCCGACCACAAATTGAATACTTTTTCCTAATTTTAATTTATTTTGTTAGTGCTTCAATTTATTTATTTTTTAAAGAAAGAATGAGAGAGAGAATCAACTTTATTTAGTTTTTCATATGGCCTTTGTTTCTCAAAAACTTAGTTGTTTATGTGGTGCTGTGGTTCAAATCTGGGTCCTTGTACATGTCAGGGGAACACTGCAACCGCTGAGCCACTGCTCTAGCCCTGAATTTATTTTTTAAACAGTTTTCATCGCCGTTTTTCCATTGAAATCACAAATCTGGAATTCTAAATGTATTTGAAAATAAGTTGATAGCATCATAGCAAACTCTATGCTTTTCATCAGATTTGTTATTGCTTCCCCCAAGGTTTTGTGATCACTTCTTCTGCTTTTGGTAATTCAAGAATTTATTTTCAGATTTTTAAAAAAGTACTAGTTTAAGAATGTTTATTCCAGAAGCAACCAAGGGAAGTAAGCCTTTAGAAAACATGTATTTCTCATAGTAATGTTTATTGTTTACTGATGCCAATTGAAAATACTTAACTTTGTGTTCTGAGTTGTCTTTCATAATGAATATAGGGAAATTGCCTTTGAATTTAATTTTAATAAGAATCCTATATTTACTTTGTATTGAATGTTTCCTGATTCCTTTTAGATATTTATGTGTAATTATTTAACAAAATAAAATTATTTGTAAAAATTTTGGAATATGATAATCAGTGATTTTGTTGAAATGAATTTGTCGTTATGGGCAACATTCTATCTCAGTTCTAAGATAGACTAGATTTAAAATAAGTTGTTATAGTGAAGGGTGTGACTGGATTGCATGCTTTTATAACACATCCAGTCATTAAATTACTATGTGATGTATATGAAATTCTCTAAATATATACTACTTGTACAACTGTGAGGACTTTGCTGAAGAAAGATGGCTAGGTGTGATAAGATATATTTTTGATTCTAAGGTTTATAAATTTTCCTCAAGTGTACAACTTTTCTGACGTTTTTCTTTTCTGTGGAGGCTTTTCTAGATTCAAGTCTTGTAGTTACTCAAAAAAAATTTTCAATGCTAAGAAAATGCTTTTGTTTCCAAAATTATTTCTTTATAGGTCTTACATAGATACTTGAAATTCTCATATTTTAGGTTGTGATAACTGTTGAGGTACACATATTGTCTGAGAGAGGAAAGAGTCAAATCTTTATCTTTGGCCTTGTAACAAGTATTAGGTTTATATAGCAGAAAGCTTGTATGACCTATGTTTCTGAGGAGCAGAGAAAAGTTTGGCTAATATGATCATCTACTGTGGATTTCTTGGGCTATGGTGAATTTATAGTTTTCCTTTACACTTTCAAAAGTGTGCTGGTATGGGAGATAAATATGATCTTTTAACATTGGCCCACTCCATGAATAATGGAAGATATAGGCTTTTAGAAAACTATGGGGAAGATATGAGTGAAAAGCATTCAAAATGGAGATGGAAAAGGGGATTAATTTAAATTTAAGATTTTATATGATTTTCTCCTGTGAAGACATCTATTGGTTATTTATATTCATTGTTAATGGACATTTCAGTGCCTAAGTGGTTTTCTTTCAAGTACTTGGACTTTCTGAGAATTTTTTTTGCCATTTGGTGTGTGTTAAGGAAATGCTAATTTGATACTAGTGTAAGAACAAAGAATTATAAAAGTAAATCATAAGGGGGGTTTCTTTTCCCCAATAAATAATAAAACTCAACAGTTATCTAGTACCTACTATGTTGTACATGTTATTGCTTAAAAATTAATATAGGTACAAAAACACTCATCTCATGTTTTTCCTCTAATCCATTTGAGATAATAAAAATAAAAATGTAAAGTGTCCTAAATGTTTAAAGAGTCATCTTTTTAAAAAATATCCCCTACCCAGTATTTCCTCATCCAAGGAAAGAAGATTTATACTATTATATTTCTAGGTATAAATTGCAATTTTGAGTACCTGACCTATAGCTCCAACTACTGTAAGATATTTTTATCTAGACAGTTCAAGTTTTATCTGCCAATAACTGAATTTGCCTTTTTTTGTTTTTGATAAAGAATCTTTCTGTTGCCCATTATAGCACATTTTAACAAAAAAGGAAAAAGCTATTTATACTTTTAAATAATTGAGATGTCCCCAAGTTTGGGGATATCAAGAGATATCAACAGGAAATCTCTACATCTTGACAGATGGATTTATTCTCCGATAGGTTCTTTCTACCCTCCATTAACAATAGTTTTCTGTGTGTCCATGCTTACCATATCAGAATTTGTTTCCAGATTAAGATGTGTCACAACCTCTCTCCACCTCTACCTGTAGCATGTATGTCAATCTTACAATTCTGAATGGTTAGCGTGGGACACCTAGGTATTCCCATCAGAAATAGGTTAAGTGGGGCATGCAGGCAGGAAAAGTAGCTCTTTACTATAAAACTCAATTTGCTTTTCTTATTCTTTTTTATTGGTTTCTCTCTTATTTCCTATTATTAGAGATAATGACAATCTTGGTATTGGTCCAGTAGTGCAAACTACAAGTTGGGAGTCATTTTTTTCTTTTTGCTTTTAAATTTGTTCAACATATTCTTACATATTGGAGGAAATCGTTGTTATATTTTCTTGCATGCATAGATATTAAGAAAGTAAGTTAAACCTGATTCTAGTCCAGGATTTCCCCCTCTATGCTGGGAGTCATTCTTGCAATCTCTTTTTCATTTGGTTTATTATTCATCTAGTCTTTTTCTTGTTTTTTTGTACTGGGGATTGAACCCAGAGACACTACTGAGCCATATCCCTAGCACTGTTTATTTTTTATTTTGAGACAGGATCACGCTAAGTTACTCAGGACCTCATTAAGTTGCTAAGGCTGGCTTGGAATTTGTGATCCACCTGCCTCAGCTTCTTGTGTCACTGGGCTTATAGGTGCACCACCATTCCTGGTTTATTTATCTAGTCTTGTTAAATATATTTTTCAGATCCACATCCTCTGTCAGTGGCTTCATTTATACTTTAATCAATTTGTCCTTGATAAATATGTTGTTATTACTAGCTCATTGCTTGTCCCTGAATATCACTTCCTTTACATCTGTTGAAGTGATCTTTTAAAGATATAAATCAGTTAATAATATTGTTTCAGTGAATATATCTCAGTGACTTCTCATTGCCTGTATTATGAAATTTTCATTATCTTTAGACATGGCATGAAAAGATCTTCATGATCACATAATCTACAGATTATTTCTGTCATTTTTATGTATCATCTTTGCCCACACTTTTAAAATCTAGCTATGTTAAACTACTGGAAATTTTCCAAATAGTCTAGTCTTTTTTATTCTTTTCTTCATCATGGTTTGTTTTTATTCAAAAACCTTTTTTCACTTCTTTGCCTAGCTAGACTTTCTTGGTTTAGTTTGATTTGAATTATTTCCTTGTGGCCTACCCTAACTCCATCTGTCATCCTTCCATAACACCTTGTGTACGTATTGGTGATGGGATTTTCATTCTTGCTTCTTTTATGGATATGAAGTCTTTAAGGGTAAGGCAATATCTTAATAATTTTTATAACCCTTCATATTCTATGTTACTATAGTTTCTATCTAACATGGTAAATGAATGAAAACCTCAACATTTTTGATCTATTGTAATTTGTTAATTATAAAATTTAACTATATTTAATCATGCAACACAGATGCATCTTAGAAATTTTATCTAAATCTCTCTAATAAAGTATAAATGAGATAAACAAAAACTTATGTACCCTTTAAATTTGTTAAGTATATTTTCTTTGCTAAAAATTAGGAGATTTTAAAATACTACCTTTTTTTTTATGCTTCAGATCATTGATTTGAAATCATGGGTAAGAGCTCCTTCAAATTTTATAAAATCTAGTAAAATTGTGAAATGTTTACTGTTGAATGTTATCATAAAAGTAGATCCAAAAGTCATGGTAATGTTTAAGAAGCTATTTGCTAACCACATAATTTTTCTAGGATCAGTAAGTACATTTATATGTTGGAATAGTAAGCAAAACATATAGATATAGTTGCTGGGTAAAGAACTTATATTGATGTAACATGGTTCTGGGATTGGGGGAGTATTCTACTCTGGCTATAAAGAAAAATGAATTCTCTGACTGTAGAGAATTTTAAAGCTGTAATAAAACTGTTTCAAAGCCAGGCATCTGTTTATTATGACCATGTGCTAGGAATTCTAAACAATATTTGTGATAGAAAACTATTAGTCTATAGGGCAGATTATTCCTACTATTCTCCTTCTTCTAGATATGGGACTGAAATAAAATGTGTGTTCTTATTAGGTAGCTACACCTCAGTCCTATGTATTTATTGTAATCTGGTTTTCACACGTTCTCTTATCGTTATAAGGCACAATTAGATTTTTGAAATAAGTGTGAAAATTTAAAAATTTATTTCAGTTATTTAAATGTGATTTACTAGGTAATAATGATTACTTTGTGACTTCTGAAGTTATCACATGTGCATGCATGATATATGTTTTATACATATATTTGGCTTTCTTTTATCTGCTCAGGGCTGTTGTGTATAAGGCATTTTTACTGGTTTCTAAATTCCTATAGCTTTAAAGATTAGTGCAGGACGTTTTGTGATAAATTTAGTTTCTAGTTCATTAGATCTAAAGATGTAGCCTCTGTAGTTTTCTTTTCTGGGACAAACCTTTATAAGAAAAATAATCATTTTTTTTCCATCTGGTTTTTGTTTTTCTGGCACTTAGTTGAGTATGTAGTGCTGGGGTTCTAACCAGGTCCTAGAGCATACTAGGCAAGCTCTGTAACCACTGAATCACTGCTCCAGCCCAATGTACTGCTTTAGATGAATTAGTGTCTTTTTTTTTTTTTTTAAGAGAGGGAAAGATAGAATCAAATTTTTTTAGTTTTCATGTGGCTTTTGTTGCTCCAACACTTTGTTGTGTACGTGGAGCTGGGGTTTGAACCAGCATCCTGGAACATGCCAGGCAATTGCCATAATTGCTGTGCCACCACCATTCCAGCCACAGAATCATGTCTTAAAATGTAAATACCTAAATTAATAATTATTTCAGTGGCATTTTTATAATTAGTTCAAAAACAGGTCTTTTATAAGGTCTTTGTGGTTTATTCAACCAAAGGATGTATAAAGTTGGGAAATAACTTGATTATGTATTTTAAAATTCAGAACAAGCAGAGCAAATGACATTGCATGGGAATAAAACTCTAGCTTAGCATATTGTTAATATACAGTTTTTGAGTTATTATGTAATAAGTAGGACTGTGCATAGTTTAATTACTTAATGTTATTTCTAAGTCATTGAAAATTTATTGATTTGGCTTCAGATGGTGATAAATGCTGTACCTCTATTTCTTCCTTTTGATTGTATATTTGCATCCTCTAAGCCAGGGGAAAAAAACTCATTTAGTAATTGATTCATAATTTTTAAGAGTTTATTTCCATTTAAATGAAAACTTGTTATCATTTAAAAAACTTTCTTTTTTTTTTTTTTGAACTAGAGTCGAGTGTGTCCATTTCTTATAGATCCTTCATCCCAAGCTACAGAATGGTTAAAAACACATTTGAAGGACTCACGTTTGGAAGTTATTAATCAACAGGTGCGTATTACTTATTTTTCAGATGCCAACTAAGAAAAGCATCTTAGTGAAAATAATCTCTGGTTTATAATAAAAAAAAACATAGATCGAAGACTGAGCCAAATAACTTACCTGGTGATGAATTTGGGGAACAGAATGTAGCTCTTAGCTTCAGTTTTCTAATTTGCACAAAAGGGCTAAGAACATTTATGTGATGCTAGGTATTGAGCTAAGCGCAGGGAATTTAATACTGAGTGAAGTGGTCGCTCTTTCTGCTCTTATGAGGATGATGCTTTAATAGGTTAGAGAGATACTAAGTTACGATTAATGGCACAAATACAACTAAGCTTGGAGAATTAGAAAATCTCCTGGTCTTTTAGCACATTTATAGTTTCTCTGAATGTCTCTCATAATTTCCTATTTGTTAAAGATGCTTACCAACAAGCATCTTTAAAGTTCTCAATATTTGACATTTTGGTCAGTGAAATATAATCATAGCCTGTTTTGTAGTGATTTCTCTGTCATATTTATCTTGTTGAAGAAATTATTTTTGGTCAAGTTTTTAAATTTCATTTCTGAACGTCTTAGTGTGTGATTTATTTTTATAGATATTCTCCTGTATTTGAAAAATTACTTCTTAAAACTTAATCTTACTCATAAAATGGGGGTTTCTATCTCATTTGTTTGCAGTAAAAATAATTATAAATTAGATAATACAAAAATGCAATCATGTGTTGCTAATCATGGGGATATATTCTGAGAAATGTGTTGGGCAATTTTACCATTGTGTGAATATCAGAATATGTGCGTTCATAAACCTAGGTGGTACAACCTACTACACCCATAGGTTATATAATGTAGCCTATTGCTTCTGTGCTACAAATCTATACAATATAAAACTGTACTAAATACTGGGTAATTGTTAAAATGGTAAATGTTTATTTAAAAAAATCTAAGCATAGAAAAAGTACAGTAGAAATGTGGTATTAAAAAATAGTAACTCTATATAGGTAGGTACTTACTATGAATGGAACCTGCAGGTCTGGAGGTCCTGGGTGAGTCAGTGAGTGAATGATGAGTGAATGTGAAATCATAGTACATTACTTTATACAACAGGAGAATTATAAACACTGTACATTTAAGTTATACCAAATTCATAAAGATTTTCTTTCTTTAATAATAAATTAGCCTTAGTTTACTATAATATTTTACCTTATAAAAATTTTTAATTTCTAAAAACTTTTTCAGTTTTTTGTAATAATCCGTAGCCTATGACACACATACAACTGTACACAAATCATTTTCTTTTTTATATATCTTTATTCTATAAACATTTTCCTATTTTTAAATTTATAAACTAATGTTTTGAACTTTTGTTAATAGCTAAGACACAAACACATATACTAATCTAAGTCTTCACAGGGTCAGAATCATCAATATCATTTTCTTCTATTTCTACATTTTGTCCCACTGGACTGTAGCAATGCATGGACCTATACGGTCTCTTATGATAACAGTGCCTTCTTCTGGAATAACTACTGAAGTGTCTGCATGTGACTGTTTTATAAATTAACTTTAAAAAAAGTAGAAGGAGTATACTCTAAAGTAGCAATAAACATATGGTATACAATAACCAATAACATAGTCATTTATTATTATCATTTAGTGTAATGTACTATACGTAATTGTGTGCACTGTACTTTTTAAAAAAACATAGTTGCAATTATCTTTTTATAAATGTCATTTATGTTAATATGGGCTTATTATTTGAAAATGAATTAATAAAGATTTTTAAAATTAAAGAATTTTATGGGACCACTATTGTATGTATATGTGGTCCATTGTTGACTGAAATATTATGACATGCATGATTATACTTTAATATCATTTGTGGTTTGCAATATGAGATCTTAATAATTTTCCCAAATATTACATTTATTTTTTATCTTATGTGGAGGTATGGAGTAATATTTTAAATTACTTTTTTTGCTAGCCTGAAAGCTTCAAAATCTTCATTGGTTATAGAATCTTGTCTAAGATTCTTTTTTTAAAACAGTTCATAAAACTCATAAAGTTGAATTTTCTTTACAAACGTGCCAATGTTAAACTGACAGCCATAAATTATAGCTATATAGACAATAGGTAGAAGTAATATAGAATAAGTTGAGAATACTACATTTACCGGATTTTTAAAATTTACTATACTTTCTTAATTCCTGTGTACTTTGCAATAGAAATAATAGGACTTTGTTTTATTAGAAAAGGGAATACCATGTAAGAGTGTAACACAAATAAGGTAATTTATATGTACTTCAGCAGCAGCCTGGTTGATGTCATCGTCTTGGTTCTGAAGTTAAAATTGGAAGTACATTGCCTAGGACATAACAACTGAGAAAGAATATTTATTTTAGGAAAAAAGTGGAGCAAATAAAACTCTTAGGAGACTTGAATTTCAGAATCATCTATATACTATACTACATGCAAGATAATATTAAAATTCAAGTATGGCTAAAGATTACAACGTTGACCAAAAATTTCTTCTTTACTGTTTAAAATATGATCTAGAAATGGAATAAAAACCATTTTATTGGGGTTGGGGATTTAGCTCAGTGGCAGAGCGCTTGCCTAGCATGTGCAAGGCCCCAAGTTCAGTCCTGAGTCCTGGAAAAACAAAACAAACCATTTTCTTTTTCTAAAAGAAAGGAAAAAAAAAGAAGAGACAGCATGATCTTTGATAATGAACAAATTTTGAATAAAGCCTAACAAAATTTACCTGTGCCATCTATTCTAAAAATTTTATCCATAATTTAGTTCTCTGATTGTATCTTTGCTAACAAAATATTTAACCCCCAAAGCAGCAATGATTTGTACAAATTCTGGCACCATCATAAAGGGAAAAAAAAATTAGGGTAAAAAATGGTGCTAAAGCCATTTTGGATTTTAGTACAGCACGTCACAGAGAAGAATATGAATATCAATTTGTAAGTTTATATATACATACTCCAAGGAGTCTGTCAGTACCCAAAGTATTTTTATTGCTTTGTTAACAATAGGTTTTTTGGATATGTTTCCAAGGGACACATAAAAATAGATTCAAGGAACAGATTAAATTAAAGTACTGGATTAATATGTTTGGTTTAAAGAATTTTATACACCAAATTTCATGCTTATGAAAAGCTATATAATCTTATATGAGTATGTCATGAAATATTTTTCTATGCTTGCTAAATGTATTCCCAAGAGAGGAAAATTAAAATATCTAAAATATATTAGATTAAGATTACAAGACCATCACAGATCTTCTGAACGTGCATCTGTTTACAGAATAACTATATACAAAATGTTTATTTCATTATGGACCATTAAAAAATGACTTGGTCATAACTATGCTTTGTATGACATTATCAACTCACTTTAGCATGTCCTTGGTATGTGCATAAAAGAAATAGGTTCATTTATCCCTCTTCAAATCAATCCAATCATCCACAGGTTTACTTCGAAGTAAAGATGAAAATGTAGAAATGTGAAATATGTTTTGTAATTCTTTCTTTCAAACAAAATCCCCAGCATGGTGATTCATAATTATTAAACCTGCTACACCAAAAAATGTTTACTAGAATTCATCATCCCTTTTTTTTTTTTTTAAGATAGTGTGTGAGAGTAAGAGTGCCTTTTATTTATCTCTTCATTTGATTTTTGTTTTTCTTATACTTAATTGTGTATGTGGTGCTGGGGTTCCACCCTGTGTCGTCCTCATGGGTACCAGTCAAGTGCTCTACCACTGAGCCACTGCACCAGCCCCTGTCAACCTCCTTTTTTAACATTTCACCAACCCCATTCAATGGTTGATTTGGAATGTAGGCAAAGTAGTCCTTATTACCTATTAATTTATTGCAGATAAAATTTGAAATGTTATTACTGTAACAATTTGTAATTAAGTAGAAAATTTAAAAAAGACTTTAATATTGTCTGCTAAATAGAGTTGATATTGAATGGGTATAGTGGTCTGGATGCAAAAGTGCTAGTTTAACCTACACTGTTTTTATAATTTTTTTTTCTTTAAAGAGAGAGGGACAATGAGAGAGACAGAAAGAGAGAAACAACTTTATTTAGTTTTTCACATGGCCTTAGTTGCTACAAGACTTAGTTGTGTATGTGGTGCTGGGGTTTGAACCCGGATCCTCGTGCTTGCCAGGCAAACGCTGAAACCACTGAGCCACCGCTCCAGCCCCATTGTTTTTATAATTAACAACACTTTAAAATTGGTGAAGAGTATAGATCTTTTGTGTTTTTTCCCTAAAATTAAAAAATGGTAAATATTCTTATTTTTATTATATGTCTATTTAAATTATGAAAAATTTTAAGATAATTTATTCAACTTAAATAATTCTTCAAGTACTTATAAGTAGAAAAATAATCATGAATAATTTGGATTATAAATACCAAAATTACATTTCGAATATGTTATTCCTATTATTGTTTTCATTCATCCTTTATAAGAACCTTTGGAAATACAAAGTAATATGGGAATTAATATGTATTTTTTATTCTCACAGGATAGTAATTTTATCACAGCTCTTGAGTTGGCAGTACGTTTTGGGAAAACCCTTATTATACAAGAGATGGATGGTGTAGAACCTGTCCTTTATCCGTTGTTGAGACGTGATCTGGTTGCTCAAGGTAAATATTCGAATTTACAGAGAATGCATAATTTGAAGATTCCTCAAAGTAATTAAACCAGAAAGAATCTTGCAAAAGTCCTCTTATGGAGTCACATAGGACATGCTTAACTTTTCCTGACAGAATACTGGGGCTAATAGGGCAAAACAGAGAAATATTAAGCATGTACTGTTCTTTGATCATCTCTTATGCCAGGAACAAGTTGTGAGAACACACGTGAATGGTTGTCTGCCAAGGAAGCTCATTTCAAGCTCAGTAGTTTTTACTGGGGATTGATTATATACGTAAACTCTCCCCAGCTCATAGCAAAATTCCCCAAAGGACAGATGCTCAACATAAACCCCATTGTTTGTATGAACAGTTTAGGCACAGTTAGCCACTTCACTAATTCTGAGAATGTTGGGACTTCTCCCCATGTCTAAGTTCCCAGACACTGGTTATGAACCAATTTTTCAAGCAGACCATTCTAAGGCTAGCAACCTCAGGATTGGTGTATCACTTCTTTTCTTCACAGGTATTCACTCCAGATTTTAGAAGATGGGTGCTCTAAAACTTTTGAGTATGTTCATGCAGCGGGTATACACATGCATGATGTACAATGTGCATATATGCATATATACATATACATAGCTATACCATACACCTCACTACTCTAAGATTTCAATAGAAAATGGGAAATGAGCCATTAGGGCCACATGGATTTAACACTCTTCTTTCTGTATTCTAGTCCTGAAGGACTCATGAAATATAAATCTTCAAGTCTTGGTTTGTGTTAGATTTAGCAGTATCTGTTGCATTATTTGAGAGTGGAATATTGGCAAGGTTCTCTTAAGATGGGTTCAGTAAGAAGTGATATATTCCGCATCATGGTTGATTCACATTATGAAGCACTTTCTAGATAATTGTTTAAGGATGATTATTAATCATTGCCCCTGTCATCTTTTTTCCGTCTTGTTGCTATGCTTGGATGAATTCGTATCATACTGTTCTATCAATCCCCGTTGGGTATACTCTGGAGTATCCTTTTCCAGAGTGATGGGTTCATCAGGAACTGCCATTTTGTCATCATACATTATCTCTGGGGGCAGAGGATGATGATACTAGAATTACATAACACAGTCTATTTCCAAGTTTATTTCTATTGCTGTGTCCTTAACCTAAGCAGTACAAACTGCCTTTCTACCTTTCAAGGTCCAAGAAGACACAAATAAATAGGAATAGAAAATATTCTTCTATAAATTTTTGTTGTTCAAAAATCCCGCTAACTATATTTTGATGAAAAGCAAAGTAAGTTATAGTTTGTCCTTATATAGTTTAACCTTCCTATTCCTACTTTAGTAGTTCATATCCATTAATCTCTGTACAAGTATATTTCAGTTCGTCTTATAGTGCATATTTTGTGGCTAATAGCTCTACTTGAAGTCAGTCAATTGGAGACAATAGCCAGTGTTAGAGACTGCCAGAAATTTTACCTGTGGTTAATGGATGCCTGTAGTATTGCACTGAATTTGCTAATCTATGGGATTATTTATAGACATCTGTAATTCTACATATCTGTAAGATATGGGGGTCATATCTTTTTAGGGAGCTGCCATTTCTGTTTTTCTAAAGTCTATTTTCAGGTATGAAATATACTGCTGTTTATAGGCCTGCTGGAGAGTCAGATATTGGTTCTCTTTCTTTGTATTTAGTGAGTTCTAAAACCAGTATTTTATCCTTAATGAGCTGTTTGATATTTCCTTGGTCATTTGGGTGGCAGAATTTTTAATTTATCTTCATTTAAATCTTATTCATCTTGAGTTAGTTATATCTGAATGGTATATAATACAGTGTGAATAGTTTTGTCAATGGAGAACATTGCCGAAATGTTAATCCCATAATGTAGTAGAATTTGGCAGTTCACATAGTATTTGGTTTTATCTAACTCAGATGATGATACATTCCTAAAGAGTTTGGGCCTGTAATGGTATACCGCAAAAGACTGGGTTTGGTCTTCTTGCTAAAGGAATGTAAGAAATGAACCATCAGCAAGTAGCAATATCTGGAGTGCATACCAACTATCAGTTGTGGCAGCAATTTTTTTTAGTCATTGCTACGTCACACATTGTGGAAGTAATGGTGGTGACTTGTTGGTTTAAATTTCAGTGGTCACAGTAAATTTCAAGGAAAATTTTTTTTTCTAAAATCAAGACAGATAAGATGTGTTGTACCCCTGCATTTTTCCTCTTCCAGCTAATCTAATTAGCTGGACTCAGTTTCTCTCACCTCCTAGATAAAAATAAAGCCTCCAAATCTTAGTATTGTTTGTTCTTTTCTGTCTCACCCAGTCCCTAGGAAATCAACATTTCCCTGTACTTTTCCAAGAACACCTAACAGAAACCGAAGTTCTAAAACAAGTACTTTTATTACCTTTGTATTTATATAATGCAGTTTCCTTTTATGTTCTTTTTTTGTGAAGAACTGGTAAACCTGACCCCTTTAGGACACTGGGCTTGTTTGTTTGTGTGTTTGTTTCTTTGTTTGTTTTAGAGAGATAGAGACACACAGATGCACACAATTATTTATTTTTTGTGTGTGGTTTTGGTTTTCGGACACTTAGTTGTGTATTTGCTGCTGTGGTTCAGACCCAGGTCCTTGTATATGCCAGGCAAGTGCTCTACTACCGAGCCACGTCTCTAGCCCCTGGAGTTATTTGCTGTTATTAGTTTGCGTGTATGTACTCCAAGCTGTGTACCTTTTTAAAGGTATTTGTTCATCTAATCCACACTGTCAAATATATTGCCGTATATTTTTAGATATTATCATATCATTTAAATTTCTAATGTGTTTATAATGGTGTTCCCTTTTCTCCTGAAGTTGATTGTTTTTCTTTTTCCTTGAGCAGTCTTGATAAGGGCTTCTACTATTAATAATCTTTCATATACCAACTATTAATTTTGATTTTCTTCATTGTATTTCAAAATTGAATTTTGTTCTTTTATTTCATTCCTATTATTTTCCTTGGATTTCATTTGGTCTTTTTTCTTGGTTCTTGAGATGGAAAATCAAAATATTGATATGAGATCTTTTCTTTTTCCAAATGTATGTTTATAAATTTTCCTCCAAGTCCATCTTTGACTTCACATCTCATATTTTGATTTCTTCTTTGAAATCAAATCCATTCTTTCACTTTCAAGTTATGTTCATTTTTTCTAAAAATAAATTTTATTGTGTATATCTAAGGTAGAAAGCATATTGTAAGATACATATTCATAATAAACTGACCAGTATACTAAAATATAAATTACTAAATATTTTATTGTTTAATTTCCAGGTAGTTTGATATTTTCTACTTAACTTTTTTTTCTGTTTTGTTTTTGATATTTATCTTATAACCATTGTGGTCAGGGAACATATTCTGAAGTGTTTTAATTTGGAGGGATTCCATTGATGTTTTTTTTGTTTTGGCATTTGGTTACTTTTAATAAATGTTTTATGTATGCTTGAAAATTTTGCAAATTTTATTCTTGTTTGGTTTAATTTTTATTACAGGTCAGTTAAATCAGGTTTGGTAAATGTGATGTTCAGATGAACTTCCATATCATTGCTGTTTGTTTTCCTTTTTTTTTTTTCTGTTTGCTCTTTCATGTCTTGAGGTAAATTCCTTAAAGTCTCTGATTTTAATTTGTCTTTTTCTTTTAGTTCTTTCAAACTTTAAATATTTTGAAGCTCTATTATTCTTAAATATCTTCTTATTCACTTATCTTCTTTAAGATATATTCGTCTCTATATCTAGAAGCATCTCAAGTTTTCTGATCTGGCTTAGAATCTTACATGAAGTTTTTGAGCTAGTGCTTACATGGTATGTGCTTTTCCATTGTTTTACTTTCAAGTTATGTTCATCTCTTCTAAAAAAATAAATTTTATTGTTTTTATCTAAGACAGAAGACATAAGATATATGTAGACAGTAAAATGGCTACTTTTGCAAAGGAAAATAACATATCCATCCTCTTAAGTACCCTCTTTTCTGTGTGGTAAGAGCAGCTAAAATTTACTTAGCAAAAATGACCAGTACTCTTTAATTTTATTACCTTTAGTTCTCCTGTTTGAGTATTATCTCTCTAGATGTAATCATTCTACATATCTGCAACTTTGCATCTTTTGAATTACATCTTCCCATTTCCTTCCTACTACCTCTTGCTTTGGTACCCACTGTTTTTTTCTCTGTCTCTGTGTAGTTGGAATTTTTCTTTTCCTCTTTTAGATTTCACATTGTGTTATAATGTTCTTTGTATAGGTTATTAAACTTAGGAAAATATGCTCTAGGCTCATCCATATTGTGGCAAATTGTAGGATCTCTTTTTTAATGAATGAATAATATTCCATTGTATGTTTGTTTCTGTACCATATATCCATTTTTCAAATGATGGACACTTTTTGGTATTTTCATATCATGGCTATTATGGAAAATACTGCAGTGAACATAGGAGTGCAGATATCTTTATGAGGTGGTAGTTGATTTCTTTTGGGTATCTATTCAGAAGGGGATTACTCATAACATAATAGTTATATTTTTAATACTTTTCAGACCTCCATGATGTTTTCCATAATAGCTATACTGATCTACATTCCCACCAAAAGTTTCCTTTTTTTCATACCCTTACTAATAACATTTGTTATCTCTTGTCTTCTAATAATAGACATATTATACATGTATAATTTCTCATAGTAGTTTTAATTTTCATTTCCCTAATGAGTAGTGATGTTGAACATGAACATGTTTTCATATATTTGCTGGACATTTTTATTTCTTTGTACAAATGTCTATTCAGGTCCTTTTCCCATTTTTAATTCCATTTTTAATTGGGTTGTTTTTCTGTTATTGAATTATAAGAATTTTTAAATAGGTTTTAGATATTAACTCCTTTTCTGATAAATGGTTTATGAATATCTTACCCAATTTGAAGTTTGCCTTTTTGTTTAGTTGATATCTTTGCATTTGCTTTTATCTTGGTATTTCTTAGGATTTTGTTTTTGTCGTTCCATCTTAAAGTATTACAACTTGGGGCTGGAGCGGTGGCTCAGCGGTTTCGACGCTTGCCTGGCAAGCGCGAGGACCCGGGTTCAAACCCCAGCACCATGTACACAACTGAGTGTTGGAGCAACTAAGGCCACGTGAAGAACTAAATAAAGTTGTTTCTCTCTTTCTCTGTCTCTCTCACTGTCCCTCTCTCTTAAAAAAAAAAAAAAAGTGTTACAACTTAAATACTAGTATAATGAATTTTTTAATTAATGAATTTAGAAATAAAGAATAATACATAATTGAGTTTCTATTTTTGTCATCTATAATCAGCTATTTCAGAGGAATTTGAAATATAAGACATAGATAATTAAAACCATACTTAATATAAGTAGTTATTCCTTTGATACTATAGTATTCCACACTGAATCTTTTTCAGTCTAGCTTATTAACAGGTCATTCTGTCTAATAGTTCCTTGGATAACCTAACTTTTGCTGTGTTTTGGACTATATTTAAAAGTCTATAATAATCTTGGAAGTACTTGAAAATTGTATTTTTAAATATGTAGTGATGTATACAGAATATTCCGGCCAACTAATTGCACGTGTGTTTCTTTTTTTAAATAGGACCACGTTATGTGGTTCAAATAGGTGACAAGGTTATTGACTACAATGAAGAATTCCGCCTTTTTCTGTCAACAAGAAACCCAAATCCCTTTATTCCGCCAGATGCAGCTTCCATTGTTACTGAGGTGAACTTTACCACAACACGAAGTGGATTGAGAGGGCAGGTATATAATGACAACAGTCGTATTTTATTTTACCTTAGAGTCCTTTGTTTCTTTGTATACTTATTAAACATTTGAGTGGAAAGATATTGTATGAAGCTGATTAGTATTTAAACTTATGCTTTTGAAGAGACTTGTAAGTGAATGATTCAGGCTTATTTCATGTATCATCTGTATTAGGCTTATATATTTGATGCTGGTCTCGAATTGTTACTTTTTCTTCTGTAATTCTGATTTCATAGTCTATTTCTCCCAGATATGGTAGAATTTGAGAGATGAATGATTCATAGAGATTAAGAACAGCTGCTTTATTTATTTGGATTGTGAAGACTGAAATTCATGAACTGTGTAGCTAATTGACTTTCAGGTAATTGAGGGTATTTGATTCCTGAGCTGGTATTTTTTTTTTTTTTTAAGAGAGGGACAGTAAGAGGGAGGGAGGGAGAGAGAGAAAAAGAGAGAATCAGTTTTTTAGTTTTTCACATGATTTTTGTTGATCCGAGACTTCCTTGTGTACATGGTGCTGGGTTTGAACTTGCATAATCATGCATGTGGGGCAAGCCTGGCAAGTGCTGTAAGTGCTGAGCCACTGTCCCAGCCCCATGAGCCAGTATTTTTAAGATCACAACTTAAGCATTTTTGAATTCAGTTTATCTGTATAGTTCTCATTAGAATTTATGGTTATTGCGTGAATTTCCAAATTATTTTTTATGTCCAGACTTTTAATTACATATTTACTCATTTTTTTTGTTCTTGAAAGATGCCAATTGACTTTTTTGAGTATCATTCTTTTTTTTTTAACCCTTCTAACAATAGCAATTTCTTCCCTCTTTAGATTTATGTGAATGCATGTGTATTTGCTGCATATTTTACTTTTTTGCAGTTTCAAAAACTATTCTTTCAAAATATTGTTTTCTTTTTTTGGTGTAGGGTGGGGTGTGTGTGTGCGCCAGGGATTCAACCCAGGGTGCTTAACCACATCCTAGTCCTTTTTATGTTTTATGTTGAGACAGAGCCTTGCTAGTTGCTGAGGCTGGCTTTGAACTCATGTTCCTCCTGTCTCAGCTTCCCAGGTCACTGGGATTACAGGCGTATGCCACTGTGCTGGCTCAAAATGTTATTTTCTTATTATACTATAAGATTCACCGAGTACATTTATATAGCATATTTTTTGATTGAGTTGATATACTTCTTCCAGATACAATAATGTAACAATCACTCTAAACCTGGCAGAATTGACAGTATTGCTCCCTTTCACTTAAAAACTCTCCATAGTAACTGCTGAAAGGAGCTTTGTAGGTTTTAAGAAATAAGATGCTTGTACAGCAGATTTTGAATTGCATATTTTATATCAGTGTCATTTGCTATCTTAATTTCCCAAATTAGCAGTCTGAGCATTTTTTAACATCTTAACAGATAACATTTTTAGCAGATACAATTTACATACAATATAATTTACCAGTTCAAATTAGATGATCCAATGGTTTCTTGGTGAACTTGCAAGAAACTGTATGTTTAACAGTTTAAGGAACAAATTCACCATTTTACTTTCCCACCAACAATGTAGGAGGGTTCCATTTTCTCCTTATCCTCGCTAACTTTTATTAGCTTTTTTTTTTTTAAGAGAAAGGGACAGAGAGAGAGGGAGAATCAATTTGTATTTAGTTTTTCACGTAGCTTTCATTGCTCTGACACTTTGTTGTATACATAGTTCTGGGTTGCAAACCCACATCCTTGTGGGTGCCAGGCAAGTGCCCTAACCGCTGAGCCACTGCTTTAGCCTCCTTAGCTTCCTTTTAAATTGAAGCAATACTTGTAGGTGTGAAGTAGTATCTAATTGCAGTTTTGATGCATAATATTTTAAGTAATATATCTTGTTATTTTGATGTGATTATTTATCAATAGATAAGTTGAATAAAAACTATGGAAATAATCTTAACTTTAGAACTAAATAATATATATTGACCTGTTAATTACTATAATTTCCTGCAGCTCTTTTATAATAAGCATTTTATGGATCCATTTAACTATTCATCTTATCTCTTTTTCATCAGATATAATTATGAAGGTGTCTCATGTTTAATTAGAAAGAATGAAATGAGGTAACATAGTATCATAATACTTGCAATATTTGCTTAATTCAAGGCCTTTTGTAGGAAGTTTTTGTCTTCTTTGGTTTCGTTTTAAACCTTATTGTTAGAATTACCTTATTTTTTTTCCTTCTCTATTAAGCTTTTGGCTCTAACCATTCAACATGAGAAACCTGATTTAGAGGAACAGAAAACAAAACTGTTACAACAGGAGGAAGATAAGAAAATACAGCTAGCCAAGCTTGAGGAATCTCTTTTAGAGGTAAAATTAAGCTATTTAGGATAATATTTAGAATATATAATTTTTGGGAATTGAACCCACGGGTACTTAACCACTGAGACACTTCCCCAGTCCTTTTTATATTTTTTATTTTGAAGAAGGGTCTTGCTAAGTTGCCTAGGGCCCACTAAGGTGCTGAGGCTGGCTTTGAACTTATAATCTTCCTGCCTCAGCCTCCTGAGCACCTGAGATTATACGTGTGTGACAGTGTGCTCAACTAGCATATTTTTTATATTACTTTTTCTCTTTAATAAATATAGATAATAGTATCCTTTTTTAAAAAAAGTAGTGTTTTCAGAATGTATTTGTTTTCCCCAAAGGTGAACAAGTATATCTTAATGTAAAAATTCAAACAGAAGATAAGGAGATAACTTTTGGAGTACAAGATCTTAAGGAGTTAACATTTAAGACAAGCAATTTCAACTAATAATTTCTTTATACTGCGTTGTTTTATTTATTATATGTTCAGAATTTTGAAACATTAAAAGCATGATTTATAATTTAATCTACAATTTATAGTTTTTATTTTTATTAGATTATTTTGTTATAATAACTTAATATCATATAACAGTATACTGTATCATATGATATAGGATAACCAAAAATATTTAAATTATTCTAAAATAATGAAAGTTCCTGTAAACATTATCAAATTAATGACAGTTAACTAGTCATTTTAATATATCTAATAATGTTCATATTACTTTGTTAATTTTTCCTACAGACACTGGCCACATCACAAGGCAATATTTTGGAAAATAAGGATTTGATCGTATCTTTAAATCAGACAAAAGCAAGCAGTGCACTTATTCAGGACTCACTTAAAGAATCATACAAGCTCCAGATTTTCCTTGATCAAGTAATTATTTCATTTTTGATTTTATATCAGCTTTCCTTAAATGTTTATATTAATATCATAGAAAATGTAGATCAGGCTTTCAAGGGAAAGATTGTCTAAAAAAGCCATTCATAAGCACCAGAGCCTTGGGTCTGATACTTCTTATTAGAGGCAGTTAAGATGTTGGGCACGTGGAGAATAAAGTCTGCTAGTCAGTATATATTGGTGGGTTCTACTGATTCCTGACATATGTTAACTAAAGTAGAGCTACAGTATTTTACTAAAATTGAAAATGGATACATTAAAAAAGAGGGTTAGGCAGCATCTTTGCTATTTGTGTAAATTAGTTTTTTACTGTAACAAATATCTGAGATAAGTTAAAAAGAGAATAGACAAAAGACATGTGCTTAGTGGTCTGTAGGTGGCAGTAAACCACCAGTACTGAAGTGTTTCCGCTTCTCCAATGATCCACAGGAGCGGGATGCCTATCTTCCTCTGGCTGAGAGTGCCAGCAAGATGTACTTCATTATCTCTGACTTGTCCAAAATTAATAACATGTACCGTTTTAGTTTGGCTGCTTTTCTCCGACTTTTTCAACGAGCTCTGCAAAACAAACAGGTAAGCTGTTGGTTGCTGTTTCAGTGAGCTTTTCGCTGCTGTGACTAAAGAACCTGACGAGAACAATTTTAGGAGGAAAAGTTTGAGGGCTCACGTTTCAGAGGTCAGTCCACACCAGGCTGACTCCATTCTTGGGGCTTGAGGTGAGGCTGTGAATATCACGCCAGAAGAGTGTGGCAGAGGGAAGCAGGTCAAGGTGTCACATCAGCAAACAGAAACTCCAGGCCAGATACAAAAATATCCTAAGGCATGTCCCTAATGACCCACCTCATCCAGCCACTCCCTACCAGTCTACAGTTGCCACCCAATAAATCCCCCAGGGGATTGATTCACTGACTGGGTTAAGGTTCTCATATCCCAATCCATTCATCTCAGCCTTTTTTGTATTGTCTGACATATTGAGCTTTTGGGGGATACCTTTCATCCAAACCTTTGTTGAATGACACCAATTACTTTAGTAGGTATTTCATTTATAATAATAATTTGCTGGTAAAACTTATACAGAATTATGCTTCAAATGATCACATGCAACACTTTTGAAGTATATTTCAAATAAATCAATTCCTTAATTTTATTTTATTTACTTAACAGTTCCAATGTGACAGTCTTTAGATTGGAAACAATTTTGTTTTAAAAATAATGTCATATATGTTGATTAAAAACTGTTAATGATTAATGAAAATATGAAGAGAAGAAATTATCCACATAATCCCTTTATATAGGATATATCCTTGTTTGAGGCTCTAATAGAAGAAAGTATTGTTCTATGTAATAGGTACATATCATTATACAGTGTCACAGGAAGCTAATATTCTTTTTATTTCACATTCTTTAATAGTGCATTAAAAATGTATATAATGACAGAATTTGTTACATATTTGTAACGCACATAATATAACAATATAATTTGGCCAATATCCCTCCCCAGCTACCTCCCACAAACCCACCCCCATCTGTATCCCCTGGTCCCTTTCTTCTGCTGATGTCCCTTTGAATTTTCCCAGCACCATTTATTAAAAAGGCTTTTTCCAATCTATGTTTTTGGTATCTTTGTTTGAATATCTGGTGACTATATGTGGATTTTTGTCTCTATCTTCTCTTTCATTGGTTTTCATGTCTGTTTTGAAGCCAATATCATCCTGTTTTTGTAATGTAGCTCTATAGTGTAATTTGAGAGCCATCATTATCATGCCTCCAGCATTACTTTTCTTGCTCAGAATTGCTTTGACTATTTTTGGTTATCTTAATCTTCCAAATGAATTTTAGGACTTTTTGTTTTTCTAGTTCTTCTAAGAATGTCATTGATAATTTGATGGGGATTTTAATGAATCTGAATAGCCCTTTTGATGGTATGGCCATTTTGACAATATTAATTCTGCCTTAGTGTTTCTGATTCTATAGGAATCAAAATGCTATGGGCAGCTAATACTGTATTTTGGGAAATTGATTTTCATTTTTATTTATTAAAAGCTTTAACTTCCTATATTTAAGAAAAATACAACTAAGTTTTATGTTAGTATACATGTTTAATGCACTTACTTGTTTAGTCCATTGGGTTTTGTAGACAAAGGTACTATTCCAGAATCTGTTTTGAGTCTGAAGAAATAATTTGTAAGAATGATTAAACTGTGATGTATTTAAAAAAACACTGTGAAGTACTTTTTAAATGTTAACAACTTTCCTAATGTCTTTTAATTTTCAAATTGTAATCTACAGGAGTCTGAAAATACAGAACAGAGAATCCAGTCTCTTATAAGCTCATTAAAACATATGGTATATGAGTATATATGTCGTTGCCTATTTAAGGTAAGAAGCATTATATTTTTCAAATATACTATACTAGATGAAACCAGTGTAGTGGTATTTGGTTGTAGTCCCAGCTACTTGGGAGGTTAGGTTAAGAGTATCACTTGCACCCAAGAAGGAGTTCAAGACCTGCCTGGGCAACATAGTGAGTTCCCAATCTCAAAAAAAAAAAAAAAAAAAAAAAAAGCCTGCCTATGTAATATATATAAATACATATGCACACATACATGTAGTACTTCAATCTTGATTTGCTATAGTATTTACAAGTATATAACTATTTACCTACTAAATAGGTGTTGAAATTGGCCTTTCTGCTATTTTCCCAGTATAATATTCAATACTCGCTGGAATGTCTTACGGTATTCTAGGATGTAGTAGGGTGAAAAGGGACAGGCAAGGAAGGGAGAACAAGCACTGGGTTAGCTGCCTTAGCTCTGAACATTTCAATAGCCACTGAAAGAGCAATGGATTGTGTAACTTATTATCTATCCAGGATTTCTCATCGTCAACACTGTTGACATATTAGGCACATAATTCTTTGTTATATGGGGCTGTTATGTACGTTTTAGAACATTTAGCAGCATCTCTGACCTTTGCAAACTGATGCCAGCAGTACTTGCTTCCCCTCAATCCCTATTTGTGAGAGTAAAAAAAGTTTTTAGATATGGTCCAGTGTCTCTTGGGCCTGGGGACAGAATTGTTTTCCATTGCTAACATTACTAGGTAAACAAATGCCTGCTTCTGAGTTAGGAGCAGTTTGTTATGGAAATCTTCATGTTATGAAGGTTAAAGACAAATGAGCAATGAACAATATTTTGGATTTTGAATATTATAGAAAACATGGAGGCTTTTCATTTAGGATTAAAAACAAACAGCCTTTAGATATAGCTTAAGACATGACATGAAAGAAGAGCTTCATAAAGGCAGTTAATTAAGTTTGAGAAATAGTTATTATGATTCTTTTATGAAGACTTCTTAGCATATCTTGAAAAATATATAGACAATATGTGTTTTGGAAAGGGATAGTAATTTTTATTTTGCGTTGTTTTTATATGAGACAAAATAAATCCTTCAGATTACCTTTCAATACTTTGACAAGAATTGTTTTAGGAATTCAGAGAATTATAGTGGAGCATTTCTGCAGAATTCCTTTTTTAATGGGAAATTGCATTTTAATTTTTCTTTGGAAAGTCTTATAGTTAATTAACTATGATTAAAAACTTCACTTTTTGGGCCTCAATTTTAGCTTGTATAAAGTAGGGGATTATAAGCAAGTGATATCAACCCATTTTGTCACTAAAGTGTATGATCTTAGATATGTGGATGGCCTTTAAGTGATAGTTTCATTAGTTACAGATCTCATGATTTCTCTAATATTTGTATAATGTATTATCTCATGTAATAATTACATTTTTATTACACAAAATAAAACTTAAAAATATTTTCAAAAAGAACTTCAGAGTTTATGGAAGTATATAGGAAAAAAATCTTAATTATTAATTTCACCCTATCCTCTAAGTCTTACTTCTTTATTAAAGTGATCCATTTTGAGGTTTGATTTGTTTCTTAAAGTGTATTTCCTTTCTTTTGTATGCATATATACAAAATTATAGTTTTTTAAAAAGCTTACTAATATACTTTGTTTTAGCTTCTCCTTTTTTACAGTAGGTTCTAAAGATCTTAACCATAAATATATTAATCTCATTATTTTCAGTGATTATGTGGTATTCCATCATATGGATACACAGGTTAAATATCCCTTATCCAAAATGCTTAGAATCAGTGTTTCAAATTTTGGAAAAAAAAATTTTTTTTTTTTTTTACCAGTTAACTCCCATTCACAAAGAAATTAAAGATACCTCTTTCCTTCTGTATTTATCAATCATGTATGTTATCAATCTTTAATTTTTACCATGTTCTGATTTATAAATACTATCCTACTTTTTTACATCTTCTCTTTATTGTTTTTAAACTCATTCATTTTTACCCTCCTCCCTTATCCTGCTGTATTTGTTTATTTTCTTGGTGTTTTAAGGAATAGCTTTTGCTTTATATAGAGTAAATGTACTTTATTGGAATTATTTTTATATTTTATTTTTAATCATTGGATTTACTTTTTATTTCTATTTCATTATTAAATTTATATTAGTAGATTTTTAATGAGGTGTTAATTTAAAAATTTTTCTAGTTAATATATTGAACTTCAGAGTTTCATTTTGGTCATTTTCAGATTGATGTATTTTTATGGTGTTCTATTTTCCTTCCTAAGACATCTACACTAAAATTGGCTGTGATTTATGAAAATGATAAAGAGCTACAGTTGTTTTAATATATTCCAAATCTTTTTGGAAAGTGGATGTGTTATTATATTATTCATAAAAGTGTTTTAAGTTTGGGGCTGGAGCCAAACTTCAGCAGCTGCTGAGCTTGCCTGGCATGCACAAGGACCAGCGTTCGAACCCTAGCACCATGTACACAACAAAATTCAGAGCAACAAAAGCACCATGAAAAACTAAATAGAAAACTAATTCTCTGTCTTTCTTGCTCTTTTTCTCTCTTCCCTTCTCTTTAAAAAATGTTTTAAATTTAATGATAATACAAACTTCTTTCTTATATCCAAATATTAGTAACTTTTCTTGTTAGTTTCTTATTTATTTCTAACGTATATCTATTATTTCATTTTATATGTTCTCATTTTATTTTTAGCAATAAAATGTCTGTTGATGGGGTTTATGTTTTATGTATTTTTTAATGTAATTAGGGAAGGATAAGTATTTCATATCAACATGATTTGACATGTCATTAGAATAAAGTTAGTGTTACTTCTTTGAAGTCACTTTACCTTTCAAAAATGCATTTAAATTAGACTAAGGCAACATTTTGTTATACTAGGAGAAAAAGGTTGAGAAGCTGAACTTCCTTAATATTTTACTGTTCTATTGGAGGTTTTCATTGCCTATATTGAATAATACTTTTCTATTGTGAACAATTAAAATCATAAAAAATAGCGATAGTTTGTGGTTCTTAGGAAGTTTTTAATTTATGATAGAATATTAGTTTTGTAAAAGTCATTTCTGTTTGAGTAACATTAAACCTGTGCAGCATGAATTAAGCATTCTATAAAGTTTCAATAGAGAATAAAAATTCAGAAAGCACATTAATCAAAAAGCAATGAAATATTTCTCAAGGTTTAGCATTATAACTACTGAGGATGGAACGATTTTCACTTTTTTTTTTTTTTAAAGCCTTTTGGAGTTTTAGCAATCAGCATAACATTAAACTGCCTGCCAGAGTTTGTTTCACACTAATTTTGCTGTTGTGTTGGTGATACCAGTATGGCAACAATAGATTTTTAAAATAAAGACAGACTAGGATTATTAGCATTCTCATCACATTGAGCTAAAAGAAAGTTGACCTGCAACAGAAGAATGATTGACTTGTTTTATAATAAATAATTTAGACTTTTAACTAACGCAAATACAGAAAACAATTTCAGTTTAGATTATGAGATATGCCATACTTTTTTCTTCAAGAGATCAAAAGTTTTTGTTTACCTAAGTATTTTAGAAAACTATAGGATCATTCAAATATTTGGTTCCCCCAAAACTTGTGATTAGTATAAAACTATGCATAAGTAAGTCCTTTTGCATATCATTTCATCAGTTTAGTTTGATCCAGAATAATGGAAGCTATTGTGGAATGTTAGTCTCCAGCTATTGACTCAACAAAAGAGGGTTGGAAGGGACGATTGGGAGGATATATATTTACTGTTTCCTCCTCTTTGTAGAAGTATTCAAGAGTTTTGAAAAAATATGAAAATAATATCTGATGGATTATAAAGAGAAAATTTTTTCATGCATACTCCTTGAATATTTTCTATGTAGCTCACTTGCTTCCCTTGCCAGTAGAATTTGCTCATTGCCTGAGTATAATTCAGGTGGATGCTGTTTTAAAATAAATATAAATAACATCTCATAATTGTGTTTATTATATAAATTATTTAATTTTATTTTTGCCTATCAAAATGTGTTTTCTTATATTTAAAAAGTAGAAGTTTTCTGATTGGATATTTACTTTTGGGGTGTGTTAGTCTCTTCTTTGTGCTTAACTATTATTTAATCACACTTACTTGATTCTGTTTCAGACTGCTCTATTATCTAAACTTCTTGGGGTTTTATTATTGTCTGATATGTTTAGTGATACTTGCTCATAATGGATTGTTTGTTTATGTTACTAGTTTTGGGCCTTCAAGTTCATTGACACTATCTTCATTATTGCTTTATCTTTTGGTGTACTTGAAATCTGGGTTAAGGGAGTAACTGACTAACCCACGTTTGCCTAAGTTCTTTCCAGATAACTATTGAAATCACTATTCATTCTGCTGTTTTGAGATTGTCAGTCCCATAGTTAAACATTCGTGAAGTTTGTACTAAGTACAAGTATGATAAATTTTTCAGAGGACACGTTCTTTCACCCAGATTTCAGGTGAATTTGTCTCCTATCTCCCTTGAATATGGGCATATTTTCCCTAGTTCAGTCTTTCTTTTTAATGTAACTTGGGGATGCCAGTTTTAAGCAGAGATCTCATTTTTAATTTTCCTTTATATTGTCTTGGGTATGGCATAACTCTAGTTGTGGCTAATATTTTCCTTAAAGTCAGCTATAGCTGTTATAATGCTGCTCTGGTTTTTCAGTTCACTCTTCATTTCAGACTTTTGGGGACTATTGTGCCATTTTTTTTCTTTTTTAGTGCAGGTATATATTTGTTATGTTGTATTTTATTCAAAATTGTAGTTGTTTGTGACTGGAAAGTTTTCACAATCTTCTATTTTCCATCTTGCTGAAACTGAGAGGCGAAGTGCTAATTTTCTGAAAGGTGATGTATGATTCTGCAGACAGAACATTAATACTAATTGAATAATAAAATATATTGGACATACCTAATTCTTTTTTTAACTTTTTTTATTGAGAAATTTATTTTTTAACAACCATACAAGTTTTTAACAAAATAATATATAATGTATATAGATTCTGAAGATTAGATTTACCCCCAAGA
>PVKS010012016.1:0-54948 GCA_004027875.1 Aplodontia rufa | reverse complement strand
CCCCCCCCAATTGCCCTCCCTTATCCCTCCCTTCCCCTTCCCGTTATAACTCTAAAAATAGTATTAAATTGTAAAGCATTACATCTTATCTGAATTTAACTCATGATTCTAGACCAACTTTCTCATTGTCCAGGGTCTAGTCCCCACCTCCACAGATGAGTGGAGACAATCGACCCTTATTTCGTTTTTTACGTGCAGTTTTTGTTTCATTTATTAATATGGTATATTTAAATGGATTGCTTTTGTTTTTAAGAGAGAAAGTGTGAGAGAGAGAGAATCAGTTTTTATTGAGTTTTTTACATGGCTTTCATTGCTCTGACACTTAGTTGTGTACATAGGTGCTGGGGTTTGAACCCGTGTACTTTCACATGCCAGGCAAGCGCCACAACTGCCGAGCCACCACTCTAGCCCCAAAGTGGATTACTCTTTATACGTTGAACCAACATTGCATTCCTGGCATAAAACCCAGTTCATCTTACTATGTAATCCTTTTTATATGTTGCAGGATTTGGTTTGCTAGTACTTTATTGACGATTTTTACTTCTGTATTTATAAAGGCTATTGGTTTATCTAAGATTTTCTTTTCTTGTGATGCTTTGATTTTGGGATGAGAATAATGCTGGATTAATAGAATTAGTTGGGGAATATTTCCTCTTTTGTATTTTGGAAGTTTGTGAAGGATGGTGGATCTCTTTAAACCTTTGATAGAATTCACCTGAGAAGCCATTTGGTCCTGGACTTTTCTTTTTTGGAAGTCTTTTGATTACTAGTTCAATCTCATAGGTCAGATTTTCTATTCTATTTATTCTCTCTTTTTTTTTTTTTTTTTTGGTATTGGGGATTGAACCCGAAAGTGTTTAACCCCTAAACTATATCCCCAGCCCCAGAGTGAGGGTGTCACTAAGTTTCTGAGGCTGGCTTTGAACTTACAATCCTGTCTCAGCCTCCTGAGTTGTTGGGATTATAGGCGTTCACCACCATGCCCAGCCCATTTCTATTTTTTATTATTATTACTATTATTATTATTATTATTTATTTATTTTGGTACTGGGGATTGAACCCAGAGGTGCTTAACCACTGAGCCACATCTCCAGCCTGTTTTTATTTTTTATTTTGAGACAGTCTTGCTAAGTTGCTTAGGACCTCACTAAATTGCTGAGGCTGACTTGAACTTGCCATTCTCCTGTCTCAGCCTCCCCAGTTGCTGGGATTACAGGAATGCGAAGGGCTTCTATTTCTTCTTGATTCAGTTTGTCTTCATAGGAATCTGTCCTAAGTTATCTAATTTGTTGGCATATAATTGTTCTTAGTTTCCCTTTTTTTTTTTTTTGTAAGGTTCATAGTAATAATCCCCTCTTTCATTTTAGTAATTTGAGCTTTTTTCTTGGTCAATCTAGCTAAAGATTTTCAATTTAATCTTTTCAAAGAACTAACATTTGATTTCATTTATTTTCTCTACTTTTCTATTCTTTATTGACTTCTGCACTAATCTGTATTATTTCCTTCTTCTGCTTTGTGTTTAATTTGCTTTTAATTTTATAGTGTTCTGAGGTGGAATTCTAAGTCACTGATTTTAGAAAACTTTCTTTTCAGATTACAAACTAGAGTTGGTGATTATACTCCTTAAAATTGTCAGAAAAAATGTCAGAGCATTGTTTAAGCTGAAATATGATCATAAGGTAGAATTAGCTTTTGGAATTTTCTTTGAAAATAACACTTGCTTCCTTATTTAAAGACAGATATTCAAAACCGAACAAGCAACATTATGCTATTCTTCAGGAAGTAGAGAATTGAGGGTACAAATAAAACCTGGGGAAATTTCCATTCGCAACAGTGGTCAAATTTGGGAGTGTTTTATTTGCTCTCAGGAGTTCCAGTGAATCACACTGCAAATTAAAGATTTGACTGTTAAAATCCTATGTGCTCAAAACAGCACAATCATTCCGATAGCTAATTACCGTGAATGGTAACTCTAAGAACTAGAGACAGTCCACTCCCCTAGGTTAATTTGAAGCAGAAGAGTGCAATAATTGTTATTCAGTTGGATGTAGTCTTCCTTAAAATCCATTCTCGGCATTTTTCTTATATGTTTTCTCCTCTGGCACTTAACATTGCATGTAGTAGGTATTTCTTGTTTTTCTTCATTCCTTCTTTTCCTCTACCTTTAAACCTATTTGACTGGAGTACCTTTTATTCATTATGCAAACATGTCTTTGCTTTGAATATAACTGACTTGATGAATGGTTCAGTTTCTCATCAAAGATTTTTTTTTCTGTACATAAAGTTTTCCTTGGCAAACTCCAGCAATTTCCCACCTCTTCCAGGTCTGTTCTGGCAATCATGTTAACTCCCATTTTCTTTTGTAATCCAACCTTTTTTTTTTTTTTAAAGGGCCAAGGACCAAACTCAGGGCCTTGCGCATGCAAGGCAAGCACTGTTGTCAACTGAACTAAACCTCCAACCCCTAACCTCTTTTATTAGATAAATTACTTTAGCAATCAGTGATTTTTACAATATCCTATTATGTATTTATACAAAAGTAAACTTCTCTAAAATATTGCTATATTTTAAATGTTCAAGTCTTGCCACAACTTAATGACTTAAAAAACATTGAAAAGGCAAAAAAAAAAAAAAAAAAGCAATGACTGCTGGTCTTCTTAAGTGCATTCAACTTTAAGGACACTGTGATTATTTAGACAAGAGAAGAAATGGAGTGAAAACCTAATACTTACACAGTCTCATGAAAACTTGGTGTTCAGAGGCTGGTCACAGCTGCTTTTCCTCTCTAGGAGGATGACAGAAAGTGGGCTTTGGATGGAACATAAACATGTTGGGTTAGACAGTTTCTCTACAGTAAAAACAATGGATGAGATGCCCAGGAAATTGCAAAATACTCTCTAATGATCTTTAAAGATATAATGGACACTAATTCATCTGGATTTGTTTAGGTGTGGTCCTGGTTGAAGGCAAAGGGAAGGATCAGATAACTTCACGCTTTTTCCATTTTCCATACCCAATAGATTCCTGATTAAGAGAAGGGAACATAAACAAGATACAACCCAGTAACCTAAAAACAATCTGCCTTAGGCGATCATTTTGAAAGCATCTGTTTTGGACTTAAGTCTTTAGTACTTAACCAAATTTACTACATACTGAAAAATTGTGGTGCCTGGGTTTTATAGAGTAGAAGGAAATGGAGTCAAGTGGCCAACACTTGATGTTAAGATCAGCACTAAGGTCCTCCTTGCTGTCTTTCTGTTTTGACTTTTCTGGACAGTATCAAATTAGTTTCAGTGGCTTGATTTTAGGCCAAGATTCTGACAAGAGAGTGTAGTCTCACTTTGTTCAATCTCACTGGGTCTCTCTCTCTCTCTCTCTCTTTTCTCCCCGTAGGCTGAGGGTAAAAAGCTAGGACTGGTAGGCTGGGTCCAGAACACTGACCGGGGCACAGTGCAAGGACAATTGCAAGGTCCCATCTCCAAGGTGCGTCCGATGCAGGAATGGCTGAAGACAAGAGGAAGTCCCAAATCGCACATTGACAGAGCAAATTTCAACAATGAGAAAGTCATCTCAAAGTTGGATTACTCCGATTTCCAAATTGTTAAATAATGGCCTGAATTTAAATTTCCCAAGAAAAACTCAGTTTGGGTTTTTACTGTTAATAGGAATAGAACTGTTTTGTGTTCAGTATTAGAGTTAGTTATTTCTGTATCAGATATTTGTTAGTGTATGTAGCATGTCTGAAGGAACACAACTTTACAGAATTCTAATAAAAACACATTAGAACTATCTGCTTATGGTTTTTGTTTTGTTTTTTTGAGGTGCAGGCAATTACACATTCTAGGCAAATGCTGTATCACTGAGCTATATTTCCAGTCCTGTTCATGGTACTTTCTTATATCTTTAGTGAGCTGCTTTTTGGACAAAACAAAATAGTTATTCAGTACACATTTGTGGGAGGAAGATTTTGAAGTAATTTAAAGAAGTCAGAAAGAAAAAGTTAGCAGTTACATTGAATCATTCCTTTAAATGATTTCCATGAAGTTTTCTTCAGGAAACTGCTTGCCTAGTAAGAAGAAATTCGACCAGTTTAATTTAACAGTTCAAATGATGTTTTGGAGCAATTTTTGTTTTCTGGAGTTTTTGCTGTCATTCCTTTCCTCTAGGTAAGAAATTCACAAAAAGTAATGTTATGGGCTGAATTGTGATCCCCCAAAATTCATATGCTTAAGTCCTAATTCTATCCCTGACCTGTGTACCTCTGAAAGTGACTATTTGGAAATAAGGCTTTTAAAGAAATAATTAAGCTTAAATGAGACCAAATCTAATCTGACTAGTGTCCTTACAATGAAGAGGAAATTTGGATACAGATATGTGAAGAATAGCTAACCAGCTAAATAGCTCTATAAACCAAGTGGAGAGGCCTCAGAAGAAATCATCCCTGCCAACACCTTGATTTCAGACCTATCATCTCCAGAACTGCAAGAAAATTAACTTGTGCTGTTCAAGCCACCCAGTCTGTGGTATTTTGATATGGAGCCCTAGCAAACTAATATATGCAATAATCAGAATTTTGCTTCATCAGCCCCAGAAGTCCAACTTGTTTTCGTTAGTGATTAAATATATATTAAACAGTTCCTAGGCTTAAAATTTTTTGTCATAAGATCCAATTTTTTTAAAAAAATAAGGTTTCAATGAAATTGAGACAGAAAGCAGAACTGAGGATTGATTAACAATTCCAAAACATTCTCACAGTGTTCTTAAGAGTTCTGCTCTTCTTCAGTTAGGAGAGAAGCTGCCATGGCATTGGAAAGATACCAAAAAAATCAGTGAAGGGAGTCTTGGTGTCTTCATTTGTCTACTGAGAGTTGAGCAAGTTTGTCTTTCTCTTCCATCTCTGAAACTCATCAATTCTAAGATGGAAGGAAGGTTCTGGATTTATTCACTGAATCTTGCCACAGGTCAGACACTGTTCTCGGCCACGGGGACACAGCAGAAACAAAATCCCAACCCTCACACAGCTTACATTCTAGGGAGGGAAGGCAACAAGCAAATAAATAAAACATTCAATTAAATAGTAGCCAGTGCGGGCTGCGGCGGTGGCTCAGCGGTTATGGCGCTTGCCTGGCCCGCCTAAGGACGCGGGTTCGAACCCCAGCACCAGGCACACAAGTAAAAACTAACCAAAATTTCTTCTCTTTCTCTCACTGTCCCTCTCTTTCTTTTTCTTTTTTTAAACAGAGAGGGACAGCGAGAGAGAAAGAAACTTTACTTAGCTTTTCACATGGCCTTAGTTGCTGCAACACTTAAGTGGTGCTGAGGTTTGAACCCGGGACTTGTGCTTGCCAGGCAAGCGCCAAAACCGCTGAGCCACCGCTCCAGCCCCCCGTCCCTCTCTTAAAAACAAAAATAGTAGCACGTGGAAGGAAGAAAAAAGGATTTAAAAAACCACTAGAAACAGGCTGGGCCAGTGTCCTACTGGTGAGGCTGAGAAAGGAGAATCCCAAGTTCAAGGCCAACCTGGGCAAATTACTGGGAACCCATCTCAAAATAGAAAAAAGGCGGGCGTCGGGGTCTGGAGAGGTAGCTGGGGAGGCCCCGGGAATTGGGGCGGGCACCACCTGGTGCGCACGCGCACTGGAGCGCGGGCCGACGCGCGCTCGCGGCGACCGCTCAGAAGCGCATGCTCTTGGGCTCGCGCGCAGCCTCCGGATTCCAGGTGCGCGCGGCCGGCGCCCGAGGCGGTTGGTAGCTCAGAGCTGGCGAAGCGCGATTCGAGGTGATTTGGGGGAAAGCACGTGGAGAAAGGACGATCCTGGGAGCTCTGCTAACAGCAGACGGCCGTGGTGGCCGCTGCGGGGCCGCTTTTAGGAGCCAGTGCGCGCGGCCCCTCGGGAGGCCCCTGCGGCCTGGCGTCCGCGCGGGAGCCCGCGGCAGGGGACCGGCCTGTCGCAAGGCATGCGAGGGAGGGGACAGGGTGGAGCCTGAGCCCTACCACCTCGGCATCTCCGGGCCCTCGGAGCTCAGCGCTGGCACCGACTCGGCCACATGGTCCAGCAGCAGTGGCTCTGGAAGGACTGGGATGTAATTAGGAACTCGTTGCTTTGGGTTTAATCAGAATGCTTATTAAGCATTCGCCCAGCCGCAGCCCCATATGCTGCCCTCTGCTAAATTCATGATCTTAGAAAGTATCCCTGCAATTAGTCCTGCAGTAGTAAGCCCTGATTTTCCCAGGTTTGAGAAACCACCCACCTGCAAGAGGTGCAGCCGAGAGGGGCGAGGGGTGGGGTCTTCACCTGTCCTAGAATCTTAATCCCCCCCCCAAGAAAATTTAAAATCAAGTTCAGACATCCGAATACTATCATTATTATTGCCAAGGTAGTTCATGCCCATTGTAAAGACATGGATTATTAACAACAGTACAAATAATAAGGACCTTTCAAAAATTTAGCCAATTACATGAGCAAGATTTAAAAATCAAAGGCATATTATATGCAAAGGAGTTTTCCTGCCTCATCCTTTCCTATTCCCAGTCTCTTCCCTGAGGCAACTACATTTAACCAATAATAACAACTAATCATAATGTCTTAGTGCCTGTCTGCTTGATAGAACTGTTTGACTTTATTTCCTCCTGTTGCTTTACCTTCAACTCACCATACCTTAGCACTTCATTATACGTTTTTCAGAAAGTCATGGTTATTGTGTAATGTATAAACGTTATGAAACTAGCTTGGATATTTTTTTCATGAATAATTTCTAGCTAATGTTTCTTAGCTGAATTTAATTTAGGCATCTGTTTTTGGTGATGTGGTTAGAATTTCGAATACTGTCTTTACGGGTCAACATCAACTTAATTACGATTTCTCTTTAGGGCATGTGGGATTTAGAAAGGAGCAATGAAAATTATGAAATTATGAGTGCTTCTTTGGATGTTAAATCCATTGCACCAAGCATTAATTGTGTCATCTGCCTAGAAATCAGAGGTGTTTTGTTTCGTAATTTGCTTTAATAAGAGATTTCATTTACCTCAAAGGATATTTTCTCATAACACTTGGGAGAAATGGGTAATGCTATGTAACTCTGAAGTTTTGATAGGGCATTTGTGCTTTTTTTTTTTTTTTTCTCTGTAGGCAATTAATTATTTCCAGTCACAGGAGGAAACCAGTGCCTGGCATTCTCACCATCTCTACCTGCCATGATCAAGTGCTTGTCAGTTGAAGTACAAGCCAAATTGCGTTCTGGTTTGGCCATAACCTCCTTCGGCCAATGTGTTGAGGAACTTGCCCTCAACAGTATTGACGCTGGAGCAAAATGTGTGGCCATCAGGGTAAATATGGAAACCTTCCAAGTTCAAGTCATAGACAATGGATTTGGGATGGGGAGTGATGATGTGGACAATGTGGGAAATCGTTATTTCACTAGTAAATGCAACTCAATAGAGGACTTGGAGAACCCAAGGTTTTATGGTTTCCGAGGGGAGGCCTTGGCAAGTATAGCTGACATGGCCAGTGCTGTGGAAATTTCATCCAAGAAAAACAGGACAATGAAAACTTTTATGAAACTGTTTCAGAATGGAAAAGCCCTAAAAGCTTATGAAGCTGATTTAACTAGACCAAGTGCAGGGACAACTGTAACAGTGTATAACCTATTTTACCAGTTGCCTGTAAGGAGGAAATGCATGGATCCTAGGCTGGAGTTTGAGAAAGTTAGGCAGAGGGTAGAAGCTCTCTCACTCATGCACCCTTCCATTTCTTTCTCTTTGAGAAATGATGTTTCTGGCTCTATGATTCTTCAGCTCCCTAAAACCAAGGACATATGTTCCCGATTTTGTCAAATTTATGGATTGGGCAAGGCCCAAAAGTTAAGAGAAATACATTTTAAATATAAAGAGTTTGAGTTTAGTGGCTATATCAGCTCTGAAGCTCACTATAATAAGAATATGCAGTTTTTGTTTGTAAACAGAAGACTAGTTTTAAAGACAAAGTTGCATAAACTTATCGACTTTTTATTAAGAAAAGAAAGTACTATATGCAAGCCAAAAAATGGCTCTGCCAGCAGGCAAATGAATTCAAGTCCTCGGCATCGGTCTACCCCAGAACTCCATGGGATATATGTCATCAACGTGCAGTGCCAATTCTGTGAGTATGACGTGTGCATGGAGCCCGCAAAAACTCTGATTGAGTTTCAGAACTGGGATACTCTCTTGGTTTGCATTCAGGAAGGAGTAAAAATGTTTTTAAAGCAAGAAAAATTATTTGTGGAATTATCAGGTGAGGACATTAAGGAATTCAGTGAAGATACTGATTTTCACTTATTTGGTGCTACTCTTCAGAAACACGTGTCCTTAGATGAGAAGCATGACCAGGAAGGTTTCCAGGAAGCATGTAATAATATTATGGATTCCTATGAAATGTTTAATTTGCAGTCGAAAGCTGTAAAAAGAAAAGCTACCATAGAAAACATAAATGTGCAGAATTCTAGGGATTCAGAAGCTGTCAGAAAAAAGACAAATGATAAATCAGATGGTGCTGGCCATAGCAAAATGACAGAGTTATCATTACACAACAAAGGCAGCTGTTGCTTAGAATCAAGAATGTTAGAACATGAGACAGATGAAGTATCAGTGTCAGGAAAAAATGAGAAACACAAAAAATGTTGCTTGGAACATAACTCTTTAGAAAGTCCATGTGGAGCTAGTTCAGAAATATTTTCAAGCCCATTTCAGATACAGCATCCCTTTGAGGAGAGTGGGGTAGATTTAGAAATACAAAAAGAAAGTACTACTGTTAGTGGCATGGCTGCCAACATCCTGAAAAAAAATAGAATTGGGAATCAAATGGAGAGATTTAAAGATGCTACTGAAATGGGATGCCAATCTCTGCCTTTGGAGACATCATTACTGAGAGTACATAGTGCTCAGAGAGAGAAAGAAAAAAGAGAAAAAGAGCCTAGTAACTGTGGAAGAATAAATGTTTTTAATTATGGACAAGTTAAGTTATGTTCCACTGGCTTTATAACTCATGTGGTACAAAATGAGCAAACTAAATCAACTGAAGCAGAGCATTCATTTAAAAATTATGTTCGACCTGGTCCTGTAAGTGCCCAAGAAACATTTGGAAGTACAATACATCATTCAGTTGAGAGTTCAGACATCAAAGATTTAACCAGCACTTTAAGTAAAGAATCTGCTCAACTACCCAGTGAAAAATTTTGCAGAGAAAATACAAGTTATGAGCTAGAGAACAGACCTGTAGCAACATATAAAAATGTTACTGTTTTCCAGGAAGGTGATAAAGAATCACACACAAGTTGCAAATTTCCTGATACATCCTCTTCTTTCCCTTGGGATAGACATGTTTCAAATGGTATTAAGAAAACAGATAAATTAATTGGTTCCTCCAAACCCATAGGCCGTAAGAAGCTAAGCTTGAGTTCACAGCTAGGATCTTTAGAGAAGTTTAAAAGGTGGTATGGAAAAGTTAAAAATCCTCTGGAAGCAGAAATGGAAGAAAATAATATTGAAGTCACTACCAGTCTAAGTCCTGAAGTTGAACCTGACACCCTACTAAAAGACAAGAACCACTTGGAAAATTCTGGTGTCTGTAAAATCCCTACTACGAAGCATACTGAATCAAATGGTAGTTGTCAACCGACTACCAGTAAGTGTCAACCAGTAAGTCACATCCTGTGCTCAGAGAAGTTTCCACTTTCCAAAAAAGAAGACTGTATGGAACATCAGGTGCCTTATTTGAGAAAAAGTCCTACAACTCTAATGGAGTTACCTCATTTTAACAGAAAATCTTCAGATACTGAGAAGTCACCTGAATCACTAGCCTCTAAATTATCCAGACTGAAGAGTTCTGAGGAAGAGAGTCAAACAGTGGAGATGATGACTCGTTTTAATGAACTTCCAAATTCAGATTCCAGTAGGGAAGACAGTGACTTGCACAGTGGGTTAAACTTAGATTTTTGTGAATCGTTTAAAAATGAGTGTGGAAAAGCAGACAGCAGTGTCCTCCCAAGGTCAGATACTGTCACACAGGATCATTCCTTCCATCAAGACAGTGAAGTGCATTCTAGCAACAACAAAGTAGAGAACATTGCAATACCAAGCCCTCTTTTGGCATCAACCTATATTGATTCTAAAATTATCAGTAAAGTTTCAGATGTTCTTATTAGAGCTTCAGAGCAACAGATAGGAAGGCCTGACTCTCCCAATGGAATTTTAATGAATCAGATAGAAGATACAGCTGACCAAAGCAGAGTTTGTTTCTGGAGTGAGAATTCTACAGCAAGAGCTTGTTCTGAAAATGAAGAATCAAACACATGTTCTTTGGATTGGCAGCAGCATTTTGATGTAGCCCTGGGAAGGATGGTTTATGTCAACAAAATGACTGGACTCAGCACGTTCATTGCTCCTACTAAGGACGTTCGGACTGCTTGTACTAAAGATCTGACAACGGTGGCTGTGGATGTCATACTTGGGAATGGTAAGTAGATAATGTTCACAGCATGAAGTGCTTTTGAAGATGGGAATAATGGACAAGGAGTAAGGTAATTAATTGTTGTCCAAAGAGGTGATCTCAGCTGTCAGAGCATTCAAAGACTGATTATAGGGGGCTGGAGCAGTGGCTCGGTGGTTACGGGGCTTGCCTGGCATGCGTGAGTATGTGAGTTGGAACCCCAGCACCACGTACACAATGAAGTCCTGAAGCAACGAAGGCCACATGAAGAACTAAAGAAAATTTTTTCTCTCTTTCTCTGTCTCTGTCTCTCTCCGTCTCACTCTTTCTCTGTGTTAAAAAAAAGACTGATTATAAAATGTGTTTTGTGGTGTATGAAGATTCTCCAACACTAAATATAGAAAAACAGTGAAAGGGTTGCATAGGACGTGTGTGTGTATGTGTGTGTCTATGAGAGTGCATGTGGATGAGAAAAGGCAAAACAGCCCATTTTAATGAAAATAGTACTATTTAGTAGCTGAGAATATCCATAATGCTTCCCAAACCCATTTGTCCTTTCCAAACACACAACTCTCCTCAAAATTTGTCTTTAAAGGAGTGAAAGTTTCTCTCTGTGGCTCCCAGACTAAGGGTAGAATGATTCTTTAATCATCCTACATTTTCCAATAAAACCTTTGGCTCAGGATAGTACCATTTTATGAACTTTTTCCCCTAGAAAGTCGGACTTACCATAAGTTTTCAAAATATAGATTGAGTATATACTATCATGATTATCCTTTTCAAATTTATTATAATGCATATAGTAATCCACTTGATGTGTTTTTGGTATGAGAAGCTGTTATTCTGGAAGGCGATACATAATGTGACTTTTAGGTCATACCACATGGCTACATCAGAGCCTGGACCAGGGCTCTGGGTTCTCAGGACTCAGTCAACATTAAGCAGCATTTTGGCAGTGTGTGGAGTGCCAGATGTTGGAGGTGGTAAAGCTGATTTCCATCTGGCTATAATCTTGGCTTTTGCACTAGGAGGATAAATGTTAAATCTGCATCCAGATTTTTTTTTTTTAAGAGAGAGAAAGGAGAGAAGAGAGAATTAATTTTATTTAGTTTTTCATGTGAATTTTGTTGCTCCAACACTGTTGTGTACATGGTGCTGGGGTTCGAACTCGTGTCCTTGCGCATGCCAGGCAAGCGCCCTAACTGCTGGAGCCACTGCTCCAGCCGCCGCATTAAAAGTCTTGAATGCTACAAAAGAATGTGAATGGGTCGAATGTGATTGCATTATAGTTTCTCTTTAGGGTAAGTATCTCTAGCAGGAGGCTCTGATGTTAGTTAAGTTAAATAAGATATTTTTTCCCCATGTTTTTGTTTTTTCCTTATGAAAAATAAATAACTTTGGGTAGTAACTTTTGAAGTATTCAACAGGAGGAAAAAACACTTTTCTTTTAGTATTGTTCCTAAGACTCTCAAGTTGCTCTTAAGGCAGCTTTATGTGGTTTCAGTCTAGGTTAGTTTATGTCCTGTTTGTACAGAATGCTTATCAGAGGTGAATCTGAGACTCCAGCACCTCATCTTCCTGAAATACAATTGCTTCTGATACGGTGCTAAAAAATAACTGGATTACATTAAACTGTGAGTTGGTTGTTGCCAAAACGAAGGGGGAAGTCTTAGCTGCCATACTCAACATAAACATTTGCTCCTGCTAAATAAATCTAGATGTTCAAAACACTTAAGTCCACTTAACTTTCTGGATTAGCATATCTTTTCTTTTTCTTTTCTTTTTATTAAGAGAGGGACAGTGAGAGAGGATCAATTTTATTTAGTTTTTCATGTGGCTTTCGTTGCTCTGACACTTTGTTGTGTATATGGTGCTGGGGTTCAAACCTGCATCCTCGCACATGCCAGACAAGCATTGTAACCACTCAGCCATCACTCCTGCCCCACATGAGATAAATTATTAAGAGGTAAATTTTATTGTATAGAAAAGAAGGTACTTTATAAATGTAAATTTTGGGGGGGGGTAACCATGGATTGAACCTAGGGGGGTGTGCTTAATCACTGAGGCACATCACCAGTCTTTTATTTTGACACAGGGTCTTGCTAAGTTATTTAGGGCCTAAGTTCTGAGGCTGACTTTGAACTTTTGATCCTTGAGGCTCAGGCTCCGGAATCACTGGGATTACAAGTGTGCACCACCATACCTGGCTATAAAGGTAACTTTGAGGAGTAGTGTACAGTCCTGAATCCTGACAATTTTTTTGTTTTTGTTTTGTTTTTTTTAAAGAGAGAGGGAAAGAATGGGAGTTAGAGAGAAAGAATCAATTTTATTTCTCTATTCAACCTTTGTTTCTCTGACACTCAGTTGTGTATGTGGTGCTGGGGTTCGAACCCATATCCCACACATGCTAGGAGAGCATTCCAACCACTGAGCCACCTCTCCATCCCCACAATTTTTTCTTTAAAAATATCTTTTTTTTTTTTTTTTTTTTAAAGAAAGAGGGGACAGTGAGAGAGAGAGAGAAGCAATTTTTATTTAGTTTCATGTGATTTTCATTCCTCAGACACTTTGTTGTGTACCCGGTGCTGGGGTTTGAACTTGCCTACTCCCGCATTCCAGGCAAGCGCCGAAACCACCAAGCCACCGCTCCAGCTCCTAAAAATATCTTTTTAAGGGGCTGGAGCGGTGGCTCTGCGGTTTCGGCACTTGCCTGGCAAGCACGAGGACCCGGGTTCAAACCCCAGCACCACGTACACAACTGAGTGTTTGAGCAACTAAGGCCATGTGAAAAACTAAATAAAGTTGTTTCTCTCTTTCTCTGTCTTTGTCACTGTCCCTCTCTCTTTAAAAAAAAAAAAAATCTTTTTAATTCAGTCCTTTATATAACCAGTTATACAACCTTATTTTACCTTATATCATAATAAATTCTTAATTAGTTTTTGTCCAACAGATTTGTCTTTTGAAATTATAATTTCATCATATTTTACCTCTGTTCAAAACTGTCAGGTTTAGCATTATTTTAAAATTCAAATCAGTAATCCTTCAGAGAAATGGGGAGAATTTGCACCAGATCTTAGCAGACTTTGGGGTTTGAAGCTTTATTCGTTTGGTCATCTTTTCATATTTCCTTCCGCATTCGTGACTGTCACACTGCTAGGTGTCGTCACATTGCACATCAGCCAATTTTGCTTTCAGCATTTGAGTCTATTATATAAGACAGCTATGAAAATACGATTATGATATAATGAGATAACTTATAGTAGGGACGTATTGGGGATAAAAGACATAAATTGGGGATTTGCAAACCAGTAATGATGACAAGTGCCACTGTATGTCCAAGACAGGGTTTCTCTGGATAACACTTTGTTGTAGAGTTGTCATATGCATTGTAGGGTATGTAGCAGCATTCCTGGCCTTTATGTGCTGGATCCCAGGAGCACCTTTCACCCAAGTTGTGACAATGAAAAAATATCTCAAGACATTGCTAAGTGCCCCCACCCATGCAAAACTGTCCCCCATTGAGAATCACTGACCTATTCTGGGTCTTCATTCTGTGTGATATAGATGAATAATTGCACTGAACACTACTCTGGACTAATCGCATTAAAGAGCTTCTCGTTCTGCACATAGTGTTCACTAGCCTGCTTTATGTTTTCAGCGTGCAGAGAAAGACATTGTATGTGATTTAAGTTTTAATAGTTTATTTGTTGAGTTCAAATTTCTAGGTTTTTCTTTTTAATATTTAGGGTCTCAGTACAGATGCCATCCTTTTAGAAGCGACCTTGTTCTTCCTTTCCTTCCAAGAGCTCGGGAAGAGAGGACTGTGCTGAGGCAGAATAACAGAGGTGGGGGCAGCAACATTTATGTGACACCTCTTATACACCCATCACCTAACGCTCAAAACGAAGCAGGGTTGCGTTATTAAGCCTGATCAGTGCCAGCTGTGCTGTACTGGAACCAGGCACTCCCCACAGCCCTTTTTAACAGCAGAACTAAGTAATTCAGTACAGGCATTCAGATCAGAAAGTACTTTTCCAGACTTGAGGTCAGTACTGGATGATTATGCATAGTCTGTGGCATCTTATGATTGGGGAAATATTTCTTATTTTTAAAGACTGGAGTTCTACTCCATGTTGCAGCAGTTTGATCTAAGCAAAATTTTTTGAAAAAAGCTACAGGCATCTTTTTTTTGTTTGTTTTGTTTTGTTTTTTTTCTAAAAATAAAATGATATATTTTTACCTAAAGGCAGTGAAGCTCCTAATTTGAGCCACAGTTTCTTCTGGACTTGTATTCTGAAATTTTGTTACCAGTTTGGAGAAAAATCTATACTGTATGAAGATAGAGTGATAAACTCCAGTTTAAAAAGTAACATATCAGAACAACTTAGAGATATAGTATAGCAAACTCTGAACATTTGTAGAATATAGAAACAATGTGTCTGATCCTTGGTCTCTAGGCTGCAACCAAACAGGACAGGCCATTCATTCTTCCCTGAGCTTCTTGAGACCAACTTCACCTGTCCCATTTGTCCTTAGATGCTGTGGATGATGCTGTTGGTAGTGAATCCCTTCAGCGTTTGTTTTCAGAATGGGACAATCCAGTGTTTGCCCGTTACCCAGAGGTAGGTCTGTAGCAATTTCTATTTGCCTATTATTTTAATTTGAATTTCATTTAAGCTGGGTATGGGCATGAATGGCTATATTAATTTGTAATTATGAATGGAAACTAGGCATGTTTCCAAATAATTCATCTGGAAATTAGTATTTAACGTAGAGAGGAGGAATCATCATTTTGTAAGCACAGGCACTTTGAATTAAATATGTATAATCAGTGAGCAAAGAGTGACTCCATTTACCCCTGACTTGCAGCTTTAGAAGAATATTCAGGGTGATGATAATAAAACATCATTAAAGCAGCAAATCTTCTACTGGAGGACAGTTGATTGTTGGACCTGGGTGCATGTTTTCTCCTCACTCTGTTATCACAGAATGTACCATGTGTATTAATGAGGGTGTATAATAGATGAGCATTTGACTACTGATTCTTCAGTTAAGCTATCTTTAAGGATTTGATAATGGAGCATAGACAAATTGTTCTGAAACAATATTGGTTTTGTCAGTAATTTTGTTCATGAACAAAAATTGTTAATTAAGGAAGGACTAGGAATGAAATTGACCAAATTATATTGTTAAATCATGTTCATGAATTAAAATGTAATAATGAATCCCACAATTACATATAATTATAATGCACCAATAAGAATTGTTAGTTAAATTATTAGAACCTTTTGATTCTTAAGTTCCCTGAGTTCAACCCACCTTTTGTAGGTTATATGAAAATGAATGCTTTTTAAAGGACTTTGAAATCCTTGGTAAAACAGACATAAAAAATTAGTTTATGACTGTAGACATAAAAAATTAAAATTTAAATGATCTTTTTGATATTTTCCTAGGTCGCTGTTGATGTAAGCAGTGGCCAGGCTGAGAGCTTAGCAGTTAAAATTCACAATATCTTGTATCCCTATCGTTTCACCAAAGAGATGATTCATTCAATGCAGGTAAAAATTGACTTTGTAATCAAACTAGACTAACTCTTGTGAAATTGGAAATTGGATTTACTTAATGATAGAAGCCACATTGGCCAAAGCAAATGTGGCTTATTTTTTTTGTTAAATCTTTTTTTTTTTTTGGTTGTGGGGCTTTTAACCCAGTGGCACTCTACCACTGAGCCACATCCCCAGCCCTTTTTGTTTTTTATTTTGAGACAGGATCTTGCTAAGTTGCTTAGGGCCTTGTTAAGTTGCTGAGGCTGACTTTGAACTTGTGATCTTCCTGCCTCAGCATTCTGAGTCACTGGGACTACTGGTGTGCACCACCACACCCAGCTGCTTTTTAAATCTTATTGGACCTTTTACCATCAGAAGAAAAAGCAAGGGATTATTTATAATTACAAAGAAAGAAGTGACTTTAGTAGTGTAAACAGGTTTTGAGGTGATGAATTATGGATTCAGGCTTATAGTTACAAGGAATATTAATATATTTCTATAGGGAATTATATATAGAATAGATGTGTATGTATGTATATGTGTGTGTGGGGGGTACTGGTAATTGAATCTTTAATTCAGGGACATTTACCACTGAGCTAAGTCCAGTCCCCAGCCCCACCCTTTTTGGAGTTTTTTGGAGACAGAATTTCACTTAGTTACTGAGGCTGGCCTGGAACTTGTGATCTTCCTTCCTCAGCCTCCTGAGTCTTGCACCACTGTGCCCTGATTGATTTTATATTTTATTTTTTCCATCATCTTTTAACTTTTTTTATTGTAAAATAAGACATAAAAATTACCATTTTAGCAATTTTAAGTGTATAATTCAGTGGCATTAAGTAACTCAAAAAATATGGACTGCTTCATGAATCTATGTGTCATCCTTACACAGGAGCTGTGTTAATCTTCTCTGTATCGTTGCAGTTTTAGTATGTGTGCTGCCAAAGCGAGCACTGATTTTATATTTTATAATAATTGATAAATCAACAAAGGTCAACAAATAATTTATAAATCAGTATTGTCCTTTACTGTACAATAATGCACTTTTCTAAAAAATGACCCTCTATTGTATGGGGCTACAAAGACTTAGGGAACCCCAGACTGGGGAGTTCCATTAACCAAAGAGACCCCTCATATCATCTACTTTTCTCTTTTGCTCTCTATGTACCACTTTGGCTATCTTAGTCTCCTTGTTTCCAGTTTGGAAACAAATTAGGCGGCTAGATAGAAGTAGGTGAACGCCCAGTGTGACTTTGACTTGGTGTCTGAGCAAGCACGCAGTTGGTTCTGAAATAGACCCTGGGACCGTGGAATAGGCTAGGGGACTTGGGGAGCCTCATATGTGTGGGCAGAGAAGAGCCATGAGGGTGTAAAGCTATATGGCTTTTAAGTGTTTTAAAAGGTTAGCTCTTGGGGTTGGGGATTTACCTCAGTGGCAGAGTGCTTGCCTAGCACCCTCAAGGCCCCGAGTTCGGGCCTCAACCCTTTAAAAAAAAAAAAAAGTTAGCTCTTCTAAAAGCTTTTTGTTTTCTTTCACATAAATTTTACAAAATTATTATAGTTCTATTATTATTATAGTTCTGGTTATGTTGATAATTCTCTGGTCTTATAACCTACTAGTAAGAATCACTCTGCTGGGAAAGTTTCATGTCTACTCTGAAGAGTTATCAGTGTGCTCTCTTAGATGCTTTGGTGTGTCTTGCTTTTTGGTGCCCCTTTTTTCATGTCTTCTGCTCACTCTCTCTCCTAGTTCTGTGGATGGAACCCAGGGCCATGCTCATGCCAGGCTGGCACTCTACCACTGAACTACATCGCCAGCCTAATTTGCCTGTTCTTTTATCTTTCCTAAGGACTCCCTCAGGTTCAGCAGCACCTTATCTCAGTTTTAGATATGAATGTTATGATGCAAACAACTTTAAAGTACAGTTTTGAGTCCTATGCAGATAAGCATTTGTTAATTTTTATTTAGTGTTATACTACTTTTTTGAATGTATGGCAGGTTCTCCAGCAAGTGGATAACAAGTTTATTGCCTGTTTAATGAGCACTAAGACGGAAGGAAATGGCAAAACAGGTAAGAATGGAGTTTAGCCTTAATTAATAATAAGTCAGCTTGTCTTCTGATAACTTCTTTTAAGATGATATTTGGTATATAATGCAGTTTCAATGATTCAACTGCACCTCTGAAAAAAAGAACATGGAAAAACCAATCTAGATTGAGACTATTATGAAATAGCAGAGAGTAAGAAGGAGAGAGAGAGAGAGGAGTCAATGTTTTACTTATTTTTTCATCTTTTTTTCTTTTTTCCTGACACTTAGTTATATATGTGGTGCTGGGGTTTGAACCTGGGTCCTCACACATGCCAGGCAAGCTTTCTACCACTGAGCCACCACTCCAGCCCCAAAACAGCAGTTTTAAAATACATTTATTTCTTTTTGGTGCCAGGGATTGAACCAAGGGGAGCTTTATCACTGAGCTACATCCCAGCCCTTTTTATTTTTTATTTTGAGACAGGGTCTCACAAAGTTATTTAGGGCCTTGCTAAGTTGCTGAGGTTGATCTCAAAGTTGCAATCCTCCTGTCTCAGCCTCCTGAGTGGGTATGTTTAGTTTTATGTACATACACGCACACACACACACACACATACATTTATAAGATACAGATTAAACTATTAATAACAGTTGCCTTGGGAGTGAAAATGGGGAGTGGGCAAAGGGGGAATTTCATCTTTTATTCTCTGAAATATTTAATGTTGTTGACTTTTTAACAATTTTTCATGTTTTTCTTCTATAATAATAGAAAGTTTATATAATGAATTTTGCTAGGTTTATCGAGAGTTATACAGAATCACTTGATGACCTTATTTAATAAAGCAATAATAGTTTATACATACATTAACTCATTCAGCACATATTGTGTGCCAGGGACTGTATCAGGCCCTAGGGATACAATGGTGGGAAAACAGATAGGAGAAGACACAGATAAGTACATAAACACATAAAGAGAAAGACAGAATCAATTTCTTTAGTTTTTCATGAGGCTTTCATTGCTCCGATACTTTGTTGTATACGTGGTACTGGGGTTTGAACCCACATCCTTGCACATGTCAGGCAAGTGCAGTAGCCACTGAGCCACCACTGCAACCCCAATACATAAAATTTTAGCTGTAGTTCTTGTTATGGAGGAGAAGCAGAAAATGCTATAAGAACCTGTTTTATCAGGGAGCTCAGAGAAGTGTTCATGGTGAAATGAAGTCTAATGAGTTTAAGTTAACTAGGTATGGAAGAGGGAGAATAATGCAGGCAAGTTGTGATTTCTTCCCTTTCAGCAGGTGGAAGCAGAGCAGGTGCAACTGGAGATGAGGTTAGAGAAGTAGCTAGGAACCAGATACTCAATGTTAGTTACAAACTTGGATTTGTCCCAGCACCAACTGAGGTCAACTGAAAGTGGTTGTTTTTTGTTTGTATGTTTCACTTTTTGATGTTGATTTTGGGGCAGTCCATGTCACATCACATTGCATTTTGAAAAGATTGTTCTGGTTGTAGAGTGGTGAGTGGATTTTGAATTCCAATAGCTCCAGGAAAACTATGAGGAAGAAGTTGCAATATCTAAGAAATGGTGATTAGCTGGGACCAAGATGGACTAGGGAGAAATAAATGCATTGGGAAAAGGTTTAGGAGATAAGTCAACAGGGATTAGGGATTGGTTGGATGTGGGGGAGATATACAAAGATGATATCTAGCTGGGCTTGGTGGCACATGCCTATAATCCCAGCAGCTCAGGAGATTGACACAGGATTGTAAGTTCAGAGCCAACCTTAGCAACTTAGTCAGACCGTAAACAACTTAGCAAGACCCTGTCTCAAAATTAAATATATAAACAAGGGCTAGGGATGTGGCTCAGTGGGTTAAGTGCCCTAGGTTCAACTCTTGGTACCAAAAAAAAAAAAAAAAAAAAAAAGATTTCTAATTTTCTGGCCTCCATAGCTAATTGGACAATGTTGCAAGACCGAGTTGGAGATTTAGCAGGCTGGGGAAACAATGTGGTATGAAATCATGAGTGTAGTCTAAATTCTCTTTGAAGTATTAAAGACAAGACATCAAGAATGTTTGCCTATTATAGTTGTGGACTAGAGATGTTTTCTGACCTGGTGATATTAATTTGCATTGTCAGCATAAAGTTGGTCATTGAAATCTTGGGTTTTCTATTTCCTAGAAAAATAATGATGAGTGGGGAGGGATCCTGAATCTAGAGTGATTCCAACATGTAACTGCTAAGTAGAAAAGTATGAACCAGCAAAAGAGATTGTCAAGGAACAACTAATGAAACAGAAAACAGAAGAATGTTATATTACAAAGCCATGACTTCATGCCAAATGCTGCTGAGATGTTTAGTAAGATGAGGGCTGTTTGATTTTGTGACAGTGGAGATCAGAGAGGTTAGCAAATGAGAACTGTCTGAGAGAAAAGATGGGCAGAATGCTGATGGTTCTAATGGAGACCAAGGAGAGACTCAGAAATCTTTGCCATGGAAGTGGAGACTGGAGGCGGGTGAGAGAAGACTTTTTAATGAGAGAATCTTGAGTGCAATTACAGTAGTACCCTCTTTTCTGTGGTTTCACTTCCTGCAGTTTCAGTACCCACAGTCAGTCAAGGTCAGAAACTATTAAATGGAAAATTCCAGAAATAAACAATTTATAAGTTTTAGATTTCACACTACTCGGCAGTATCGTGAAATCTGCACCATCTCACTCTGGCCCACCCAGGATGTGAATTGTCCCTTTCTCCAATGTGTCCACACGGTGTACGCTACCTGTTTAGTCACTTTGTAGCAGTTTACATTATCAGATTGACTATCATGGTATCACAGCGCTTATGTTCAAGTAATCTTTGTTTTACTTGATAATGGCTCCAAAGTGCAAGAGCAGTGGCTGGCAGTTTTGTTATTATTATTATTATATATTGTTATATGCCCCTGCCTCTACCTCCCAAGTAGCTGGGATTACAGGCATGTACCATTGGCTGCTTTGCTGCTTTCAGGATGCCAGTGGCACTACTGATGACACTCAAGATGGGTGTAGCCACAAAACCTGAAAATGTTCAAAGAAGCAAAAGGGATATTTAAATCTCTTGAGATTTTATATTATTATTGGATCATTTAGATGCCACCAGAATATCCTTAGTGAAAGGCAAAGTATCTACATGATCTGAAAAGAAACCAGAGTACAAGAGTGCTCTTAGATAAGTACATTGTTCTAAATGAAAATGCAATTATTTTGGGGCTGGAGTGGTGGCTCAGCAGTTGGAGTGCTTGCCTGGCATGTATGAGGACCCAGGTTCTATCTCCAGCACCACATACACAACTGCATTGGAAAAACAAAAACCAGATGAAAAAATAAATAAATAATTGATTCTTTCTCTCTCTCTCTCTTTAAAAAAAAATGCAAGTGTTTTTTCAGAAACACCAAATGCAACCTACTCTTATAGTTTGAGTTGCTTTAATTTTGCTTTATATATATATATATATATATATATTTTTTTTTTTTTTTTTTAAGAGAAGGACAGTGAGAGAAACAGAGAGAATCAATTTTTATTGAGTTTTTCCACATGGCTTTCATTGCTCTGACACTCAGTTATATACGTGGGTTGCTGGGGTTTGAACCCATGTACTTGCACATGCTGGGCAAGCGCTGCAACCACTGAGCTAACACTCCAGCCCCTGTTTTTATATTTTTAATGGACAAACTGGCAGTGTTTTCCAAGTGGTGAAATACCAAGAATATCTTTAGTACTGTGGTCAGTTATTCTCTTAAATTGTATTGAAACTAATGCCACATATTGGGTTTGTTTTTTTTTTTTTAAGAGAGAGAGGGACAGTGAGAGAGTGAAAATTTTATCTAGTTTTTCGTGTCACTTTTGTTGCTCTGACACTTCATTGGGTACGTGGTACTGGCGTTCAAACCCAGGTCCTCACACATGCCAGCAAGTGCCGAAACCGCTGAGCCACTGCTCCATTTTACGCTGCATGTTTCTGCTTATGACAAAATACAGTCATTCACCTATGACGCCCTAAAGAATAAGGATTCATTCATTTATCTTATAAATGTTTATTGAGTGCCTGCTATGTGCCGGATATTGTTTTAAATGCTAGGAATATAATAGACAAAAATATCTGCCCTCATGAAGTTTCTATCCACTTGTGTTAGAATATCAAAAATATAGCTGTGTCATGAAAATTACATTCTACATTGTGCTTCATTCAAAGAATGGAAGACATGAGCATTATGTACACAATGAGAAGATAAGCCATTCCTCTAGCCAAGCACAGGCTGCGCAGAGGGTCCCTGACTCTTGGTTGTTCACGTCGGGTCCAGTTTCCACTTGGAGGTTACTCCCTCACAGTTTTATGATTTACTGTATGGTTTTGCCCAATACAGATGTTCAGTATTCATCAAAACCAGCTGTAGTTTCTCCTATCCTCAAAGGAGTTTAAATTCAACATTTTAGGGGTTGTTCCTGTGGTTGAACATGCTGTCAGAAAATTTATTTCCTTTTTTCTTTCAATCTCAAGCTCTTGTGCCATGAATTTGATAGTGTTGTAGAAAATATTTTAATCTTTTAGTAGAAATAGGAAAAATAGGCGCATAATGCATTTTGATCAAATTCATAAGCCTCCACCTGATGGCCAAAAATAGTAAAATTGCAAGCTAAAAAAGTATACTGATATCACTGAGTATCAGTCCTTCTGTCCATGAGAAATAAACTTCCCTGTAGGTTTGGCTTTTGGGGTCAGGACATTCTGCTTCCTTGCTTGTAGTTGAGAGCCCAAAGGCCTGCTTCTCAAAAGTGAAGCCTGTAGACTGGATCCCCTGGAAATTTGTTAAATTGCAAAGCTTTCGCCCTCCCACTAATCTGAATCAGAATCTGCATTTGAGTACGACCCCAGGTAACATGTATGCCCCTGGAAGCTTGGGAAGCCCGTCTAAAGCGGCTCAAATTGCAGCAGGTTGGCAAACACAGCCGTTGCCTGATTTTGAACAGCCAGGGAGATGAGAATGGTGTTTACATTCTGACATGGTTGGAGGGGAAAAAAAGGCAAAAAAAGAATATTTCTTGACAAAGTAAAATTATATGGAATTCTTTTTTTTTTTTTTTTTTTTTTGAGGGGGATTACCAAGGATTGAACCTAAGGGCACTCAACCTTTGTGCCACATTCCCAGCCCTTTTTGTATTTTATTTTGAGACAGGGTCATGCTAAGTTGATGAGAGCCTAAGTTGCTGAGGCTGCCTTTGATCTCATAATCCTCCTTCGTCAACCTCTGGGATTACAAGTGTGTACCAACTCGCTCAGCTTATATGGAATTTTTATTTCAGTGTCCATAAATAAAGTTTTATTGGTGCATGTAATACCAGTGCCTGCAGAGGCTGAGGTAGGAGGATTGAAAGTAAAAAGCCAGCCTCAGCAACTTAGCAAGACCCTGTCTCAAAAAAACGTGCTGGGGATGTGACTCAGTGGTTAAGCGCCCCTGGATTCAACCCCTGGTACAAAAAAAAAGTTTTATTGGAATACAGCTACAATATTCATGTATTGTCTGCGACTGCTTTTGCTCAAACTGAAGAGTAGTTGTGACAGATTCCATTTGACCCCAAAGCCTGAAATACTTCCTTTCTTCCCCTTCATAGAAAAAAGTTCTGGCTGTTGATTTAAAGTGTCCAAGAAATATTGGGGCTGGAGCAGTGGCTCAGCTGTTTCAGTGCTTGCCTCACATGCTCAGGGTTGCAGGTTCAATTCTCAGCACCACGTACACAACAAAAAATGTCAAAGCAATGAAACCCAAATGAAAAACTAAATAAGGTTGATTCTCTCTCTTTCACTGTCCCTCTCTTTAAAAAAAAAAAAAAAGAAATATATTCTGCATGAGTTTCAAAATTAGCTTGCTGATTATAATAATGTCTAGTGAGTCTTCTTTGTACTAAAGTTGAATTAATAAAGGAAAATTTATATTTAAATATTAGGAAATGTAGAACTTTAACTTTGTTTTATAAATGAAATACTGTTGAAATAAAGAGTTTATTTATTGTTTGCCCCAAAATTTCAATATTTTAGGAAATAAAGTTACAATTGTTACTACTCAGTGCATTATCTTATGCTCATACTGTTAAATTAAGCTTTTTTTTTTCCCCCTGACACAGCGTGATTATTTTAATCTTGATCTCAGAAATTGAATCTCCAGCTATCCTGCTTGATCTTATAGGTGGAAACCTGCTAATCTTGGTGGACCAGCATGCTGCCCATGAGCGTGTCCGTTTGGAGCAGCTTATTACTAGTAAGGATCTGTCTACAGCTAGAAAAGATGAGATTCCCCTGCAGAATTAGTATACCTAAAAGAGTTTTTCTCAGTGGAACTGTTTTGAGGAAAGATGCATTGTATGTTTAAAAAGTTAAACTGAAGTCCTCTAATTTGGACTGTGTTATAACTGAAATGTAGTAGTTCCGTTTGCTAACTCAAACATGGATCTTACATGGTTAAAGCCACATTTGCTATATCATATTGTCTGCCCAAAGGTACCTAAGGACTAGTCTAATTTGGGGGGAATTTTTTTGGTTTTGGTACTGGGGATTGAACCAGGGACACCTTACTACTGAGCTACATTTCCAGCCTTTTTAATTTTTATTTTGAGACAAGATCTCATTAAGTTAAACTAGTGATCCCTAAACTAGTGATCCTCCTGCCTCAGACACCAGAACTGCTGGAGTTGTGCGTCACCACACCCAGCTGTGGGCTAATTTTATATGACATTCAACACCAAGATATGCCTTTCTGTTTGCTCATATGATCTTGATTTACCTATCTCACAGTTCAGCAGGCAAAGGCCAGCAACTCAGAAGGCCAAATGTTTTTATTTTTAAATTAAATTTCCTTTTCAATAGGTAGTATAATCAAGTAGATTCAATTCTCAAAGGTATAAAAAGAAATATAATAAATTTTCCTTTCCATCCTAGCTTATTTCTCTTCCCACAACCAAATAGTAATAATTTTTCATTTTTTTTCCAAAGTCAGTATATGCTTTTTAATTTTTGCTACATGTTTTTGTCATCATGAGGCCATGTGTTCTCCAGGTGGTGAAATACCAGGAAAATCTTTACTCCTATAGTTAAGTAATGAAAAACCTTAATATCAAAGAATTAGGCCAAAATGACAATGATATTACCACTATTTTCATTTTTCCTTATAAAATACTGGGAAAGATAAAGTAAAAAACAATGTTAGAAAAACTTGCCATAGGACCTGCACCATTTGAAAAGTGTACTGATGGATTTTCTTCAGAGACTGGGAAACCCTTCTGAAGAACACAGGAGCCTTTTTGAGTACAGGGCTGTGGGTGAACCCAGCAATCCACACCATGCACCTTTATTTAAATCACCATATTTCCAGCTGTGATAGAGCACACTGGTAATCCCAGTGACGCATTAGCCTGAGGCAGGAGGATCACAAATTCAACACCAGCCTCAGTAATTTAGCAGAGCTCTCAGCAAGTTAAAGAGACCCTGTCTCAAAATAAAAAATAAAATGGTGGGCTGGAGCAGTTACAGCAGTTCAGCAGTTACAGCACTTACCTGACACTTACCTGGCATGCTCGAGGAAATGGGTTTGAACACCAGGACCATGTACACAACAAAGTGTCAGAGCAACAAAAACCACATGAAAAACTAAAATGATTTAAAAAAATAAAATAAAACGAACTTAGTAGTTCCGTAGTAAAGCACCCTGGGCTCACTTCCTAGTATCAAAAACAGAAACAAACTCACATAGTGTAGGAAGAATAATTGTTCATTTGAATGTGAAAATTAAGTCTCATTTTCCTTGTTTTAGAAAATACTGCTCAAATAAGTAAACTGGCTGGATATTTCCTAGTTTGATTTTAATAATGGAAATCCAAAATCCAGAACTAAACATTGAACATGTTACTGAGCACTAGAATACTTACCATCATGGCTGTACCTTTCCATGCTTCATGTTTATCTAAATGTAGATTGCCCTTCTTACTATTAACCTTTCATCTTTGTTCTAATAGATTCCTATGAGAAGCAACAACCACAAGGCTCTGGTCGAAAAAAATTACTGTCTTCGACTGTCATTCCTCCTCTAGAGATAACAGTGACAGAGGCCCAAAGGAGGCTCCTATGGTTAGTACTACCATGAAGATGTGATTGATAATATAAATTCTCACAGTAATTCTGTGGGGTATAACTGTTGTTCCGTTGTTCAGAAGGGGAAACTGACACCAAGAGGTCACCTGACTTGGGCAGTCCAGGGTCATAAGCAGGTACTCAAAGGCAGCTCTGCTGACTCCAGATGCCGTTCTTTCCACCACATCACAGCTGTTGAGTATAGGATAGAGTTTCCCTGACAATTTTTTCCAGGAGTTGGCTTAGAATACTCTTCTGATTTTTTGGAACACACAGTTGTTTACGCTGTGCTGTTTCTGAAAGCAAAGTTAGTGTGGTAATTGCTTCCATTCTGCTTGTCTTGGTTCATTCTAGATATTTTATTGCCATCATATTAGAAAGGAAGTAAAACACCTGAGATGTAAGGAAGGGACAAACCATGTAGTGAGACCCAACATAGGACATTTTCCCTCTTCTGAGCAGCGTGAGTTATTAAAAATGAAAGATAAGATTATCTCTCAGTTTATTTCAGTTTTGGGAATATGCTGCTGCCAGTATGTCTTTCTCCCTGGGCATAATTTATACCAGAGGCAGAATCATTTATTTACATCCCTTGTTAATCAGGACTTCTCAGTTCCTGACTGTTAATTATCTCCCTGTTTTAAGGTTGATTCAAATCATCTCAGATCTTTTCTTTGTGCCTACTAGAAGTTAGAAGTTCCACAATGAAGAATAAAAATTTAGGAATAAGATTTAGAGACAGATTGATTCTCTCAATGGAAAAAATAAAAAGACAAAAAAGGTTACTATACAGCAGATCCCTTTTACCTGGCAAGGATATGTTCCAGGACTCCCGGGGAAGCCTGAAAACAGATAGTACTGAACCCTGCATATGCTGTTTTTTTCTATGTACTCCGGAGCATTGCCACATATTGTCAGAGTTAATCTTTCCTTCCATGTTTTGTGCTCCAATGCCTCCTTTACATCACTAGTATTGTGGTTCGGAGCCATTATTAAGTAAAATAAGGACCAATTAGATACAAACACTGTAATCCCCAGTTGATCTGATAACTGAGATGACTGCTAAGTGACTAACAGGTATGTAGGATGTACAGCACATGCATGTTGGGACAAAGGGATGACTTATCGGGCAGCATGAGATCTTATGCTGCTGAGAATGGCTTGCAGTCTGAAATTTGTGTCTGTGAATGTAGTGAGTGGTGCTAAGCATGTGCAAAGCCCTAGGTCCAGCCCCCAGCACCTAAGTTTTTTTTATGATTTATTTCTGAAATTTCCCATCTAACATATTTATATCATGGTTAAACACAAGTAACTGAAATCCTGGAAGGTGAAACGTGGATAAGGGGGAACTACTGTAGTTCAAAAAAGATATTTGATAATAAAATCCCAAACACAGAAGTGTGAAGAAAACAGTACAGCCGTTACAGTTCGTGAAAGCTTTTGAGAAACCATGGAGTCTTTGGAACTGTGTACTAAAATGTGAGTGAAGTGATACTTTAACATCTGGGGCTATTTTTTTAGGTATTACCACAAAAATCTGGAAGATCTGGGCCTTGAATTTATCTTTCCAGAAACTGGTAATTCTCTGGTCCTCGTGGGAAAAGTACCACTCTGTTTTGTGGAAAGAGAAGCCAATGAACTTCGACGAGGAAGATCCACTGTGACCAAGAGTATTGTGGAGGTGAGATACAGCTTCCGATGTTAAGGAGACTGCTGAGTGAAAACCTCAAATTTTGTAGCGAATCTCTACATTTTTCTTTATTTAATGTGTATTCATGTAATTTACCAGCAGTGTGCGAGGTGCTAGAAATTCAGGTGAATTAGCTCAAGGTGAGGAGGAAGGAGAAGTACATAATTATAATATAGTGAAATTTGGCTAGAAGAGGGTTGTTCAAAAAGTGTTATGGAAATATAGAATGATTACTGTGCCCAGGGAGGGGGAGGTCAAGGAAACTGCCACAAAAAGGCTGTGTTTATTTTTTGTTTTTGTTTTGGTACCAAGGATTGAACCCAGGGGTGCCTAACCACTGAGCAACATCCCTGACTCTTTTTTTATTTTTTATTTTGAGACAGGGTCTCCCTAAGTTGCTAAAACTGACCTCAAACTTGTAATCTTCCTGCTTCATCCTGGGATTACAGGCATGTGCCACCATGCCCAGCAAAAGACTGCTTGCTTTATTTCCCTGCCTCCCTCCCTCCCTTTCTTCCTTCCTTTTCTCCTTCCTTCCTTCCTTTTTTTTTTTCTTAGTACTAGTGATTGAACCCAGAGGCACTTAACCACTGAGCCATGTCCCTAGCCCTTATTTATTTATTTATTTTTTTTTTTTGAGACAGGGTCTCACTAAGTTTTTTAGGGCCTTACTTAGTTGCTGAGGCTGGCCTCAAACTTGTGATCCTTTTGTCTCAGCCTCCTGAGCCACCGAGATTCCAGGGGTGCGCCACCACGCCTGGCAAAGCTGTTTTCTTTTTCTTTTCTTTTCTTTTTGTACCAGGGATTAAAACTAGGGGCACTTAACCACTGAGGCACATCTCCAGCCCTTTTTATTTTTTATTTTGAGACAGTGTCTCACTAAGTTGATTAGGGCTTCACTAAGTTGCTGAGGCTGGCTTTGAACTCGCAATCCTCCTGCCTTTGCCTCCTGAGTTGCTGGGATTACAGGTGTGTGCCACCAGCTAAAAGACTGTTTACTTAAGAAAGAAGAACATGGGGCTAGAGTGGTGACTTAACAATTGCTGGGTACTTGCCTGGCATGTGCGAGACAGGAGGATCACAAGTTCAAAGCCAGCCTCAGCAACTAAGTAATGTCCTAGGCAATTTAGTAAGATCCTGTCTCAAAATAAAATATAAACTGGGCTGGGGACATTGCTCAGTGGTTAAGAGCCTCTGGGTTCAATCCCTGGTACAAGAAAAGAAGAAAAAAAAAAATGGCCAGGAATGTAACTCAGTGGTAGGGCACTTGCTTAGCATGTGTGAGATCCTGGATTCAATCTCCAGTATTACGGGTGGGGGAGTACATTTAAGATTGCATTTTTTTAAGAGAGAGAGGGAGAAAAGGGGAAATCAATTTTATTTGTTTTTTCATCTGACCTTTGTTTCTCCGATACTTAGTTGTGGTTGTGGTGCTAGGGTTTGAACCCAGGTCCTTGTGCATGCCAGGCAAGCACTCCAACTGCTGAGCCCAGCCCCTTAAGATTGCATTTTATTTTATTTTGTTTTTAGGGGGACAGCGAGAGAAAGAGAGAGAAAGAATCAATTTGATTTAGTTTTTCATGTGGCTTTCTTTGTTATGACCCTTTGTTGTATATATGGTACTGGGTTCAAACCCACATCCTCATGCATGCCAGGGAAGCTCCGTAACTGCTGAGCCAATCCAGCCCCAAGATTGCATTTTAAATGTGATTACTCTACGTGTACGTTTCGGCAGAGGTTTGGAAAGCCAGGGAGGTGTTAAGGACCATTACTCTTACTGTATGTTATTTCATTTTTTTACAAGACATTTTTTGTTGTTGTTGTTGCCTTTCCAGCCATCTCATGTTCCATTATAGTTTCATTTCTGTTTTTTCCTACTGGTTTTTAAGGCATATACTCCAAATCCTTTTAGAAACTAATCTTGAATTTAAGCATGTATACTTAGCACTTTAAAGGTAATTTGTTTCTCTGTGCTCTTTCTAAACTGTACAAAAACCTTTCAACTCATTATCTTCCATCATTCCCCTAACATCTTCCATGTCTTTGTTCAATATTTTAATTCCACCCTGTTTTTTTCTGATGTAGAACAGAGCTTTTTTTTTATTATACATTTTTATTAGTGCATTATAGTTTTACATAATGATGGGATTAGTTGTCACATGTTCCTAGATGCACACAAATCAGCAATACAATTTATTCGATATCTCACCCCCCGAACTGCTCTACTTCTCTCCTCCTGTCCCCTGATCCCTTGCCTTTCTTCTGTCCACCCTGTTTTTGTTTTTGTTTTGTTTTGTTTTTGTCCATCCTGTTTTTAAGACTTCAATGATCATTAATTCTACAGTCCATGTTTAGATTAACCAAAATATTTATCAGTCTTTGCTGTTGCCTCTTGCATCCTACTTGTTCCTTTTGTGTTTAATTTTCTTTTTTACCAAAATAAATCTTTTAAAAGTTATATTGTTAAAAATCCATGCATGATAAGCTGTCTTTGAAAATATCTTTATTTTGCCTTCATACTGGCACAGTTGTCTAGCTACAAACAGTCTTCCATCAGTTAGCCCCCCGCATTTTGAAAATATTTCACTACTATTGACTGTTTTTGCCCCTGACGTTCAGTCAGTCTAGTTATCACTACTCTTTGGTTGATCTGATTGACCCCCAGTTGCTCTTTAGACTTTTGCATTTGTTTTTGATGTTCTGCAGCTTCCTCGTGATGTGTCTTAGTATGGATTTATTTTCATTTCCTTCTTGAGATCCGTCTGCGTCTTCAGTGTGGACCGTGTGTAGTCATCGCCTCCAGCACTTCTGCTTCACCCCTTCTCTCTCACCTCCTGTGGGAGTTCTGTAAGATATCTGCTGGGTCTTACCTGTCTACTCTCCATGTTTCAGACTCTTTCCTATGTCCCACTGCTTCATCTCTCTGTGGTACATTCTGGGAAATTTCCTCATTTGCCTTCCAATGAATGGAAGTCTGTCTTCATTTGATTTTATAATTTTTTTTTTTTAGTTGTAGATGGGCAGAATACCTTTACTTTATTTATTTATTTTTATATGGTGCTAAGGATCAGACCTAGTGCCTCACATGTGCTAGGCAAGCACTCTGCCATTGAGCTACAGCCCAAACACCTTTTTCTTAATTTACAGAAGTTTTATTTAGTTCTTTGTAAAACAAAAAACAAGAGGGAGAGGGACAGTGAGAGAGAATCAATTTTATTTAGTTTTTACTGTGGCTTTTGTTGCTGCAACATTTCATTGTCTGTGTGGTGCTGAGGTTCGAACCTGCATTCTCACGCATGCCAGGCAAGTGCCGTGACTGCTGAGCCACCGCTCAAGCCTCTTATTTGATTCTTTTTCAAATCTGCTTATTATTTTTCATTGTGGTTTCTATTCATTTTTCTCTAGCACTTTCTATTTGGTACACAGGCAAATTCAGTCTACCATTTGTCTAGTAATCTGAGTTACTTACTAATATCTAAAGTATAAAATGAGAAGATAAATTCAGTGGCTAAATCCTGGGGTAGGTTGAACTGGAGAAGATCTGAGGCAGAGAAAGCAGTTGAGAGGCTATTGCGCTGGTTCAAGTAGGAGAAAATGAGGATTTGACCAAGTTAGCCAATGGAAAATGGGGACATATTTAAGACCTAATTTGGCAGATAGAATCAACAAAACCTGGTGATGATGGAGAAAACATAAGCAACAGTGCTTCTGAGGATTCTCCCTACGGACAGGATGGTAGTGTTGTTGACGGACACAGGAAGTAGAGGAGGGAAGCATATCTAGCGGGGAGTTGGATCATGATCTCAGTGTGGACACACTGTGCCTTCAGATGGGGACACCCAATGGGTAGGCTGACCTACAGAGCTATCACTTGGGAGGGAATCTGGGCTGTAGATAGATATCTGAAGGCTAACAGCATGTACATTTTGGTAATCTCAGAGACCGGAGAAGGGTAGAGGAAGGAAGTGATTTTCCAGGGAGAATAGAGAGTAAAAAAGGGAGAGAGCAAAAGGAACCCCAGTGTTCAGGGTGTACATGTTTTAGCAGAGGTCTAGAAAGTGATTGCTGAAAAGAGGAACTATCAGGATGATTGAAAGTATGTGAAGAGGGCTGGGCTCAGCCTGTGCTTGCCTGGCATGCACAAAGACCTGGGTTCCAACCCCAGCACCGCATACACAACTAAGTGTCGACACAACAAAGGCCACATGAAAAATAAATAAAATTGATTCTCTTTCCCTCTCTCTCTCTCTCTCCATCTTAAAAAAAAGAAAATATATGAAAAAGGAAGAAATCCAGAAGTAACACTGCCAAAATATAGGGCAGTTGTAAGGAATAGCGGCCATAAAATGCAGAGCCTGAGAACCTGGATTTGGCTGTCATGAGGACAATGGTCATCTTGTAGAATCCCTTCCTGGGGATGAAGTCAGGCAGAAGACAGAGTGCAGGTCAGGAGTGAGCAAAGGGACAGGAAGTGAAGAGGGTGGACTACTCTTCCAATAGCTTGACTAGGCAGACAGAGAAGGTGACAGCCAGCCCGTAGGGTAGAGAAGTGGGGGCAGGACAGAGGGGCTGAGGAAGTAGTTTTATTTAAGATGGAAGAGATGTGATCAAGTCTGTAGTCTAAGGGTTGGAGGACGTTCAAGAGCAAGAGGCAGTTTTTGGACTGCTTGATTTTACCCTTCCCACAACTGCCTTTTGACCCAGCAACCTTTGCTCTCAGCAGACCTCTTTTCTCTCCACAGAGCTTATTTCTTCTAAGATTCCTGCTCCAAATTGTCTTAAATCCAAAAGATAGAATCTGTTAGAATCTTTTATTGTAATTCAATCCTTTAAAATGTAACCAGAAAATTATAATAAAAATTTTTTGTAGAGTGACTTCAAACACTACTGTTAAGGAGTTTACTTCAAATTGAAACAAAATTTATGGTTTCAGATAATCAAGATTTTCTGAAACCTGATCAGACTGCTCAGGAGAGCTTTTGTTGATTCTGGAAGAAGCTGGAACGGTTTGGTGTTTTGAGGTGGCAGCTATTTGAATCCTAGCAGTTGAAAGATCATTTAATATATCCTCTATAACACTCTATATTCCAGCTTGATGAATGAGTCTTTTAAGCGTTATTTAAATTATGCAATGTTCCTTGAACCATTGAAATAAATAAACTGAGAATCAGACTCTTTTTCCCCTCATCAGGCTTACAAACTGATATTGTACAGCCCCAGATATACACCCACACAAGAGAATAGTAAAGAAGTTAGATTTGATTTCCATCCACACCAAGCTTTGTTAGTGAGTTAGGTGTTAATAGCTTTCTATTTAGGTTCATTTAGGAAAATATGTGACTTCAAAAATGTATATAATACAGTATTTACCACCTGGCTCTGGGTAAGGGGGCTCATTATAAACTTGGCCAACTAGAGTGCATAGGAAAGGGGAGAAAATATTCTGAGTCTGAAATCACCCTGCTATGTAGTGTTAGGAAGACGATTGTTACATCGCCATTTCCAGGAGTAAAGAAATCTCATGTTTTCATGTAAAGAAAATGTGCCATATCTCATAAATTTTTTCCCTCCCAAAAGTTAAACAAATTAGTAGCATTAAGTATTATCATGTTTAAATTTCTTTAAAGTTCTTTGGTAATTATCTACAGGGACTTAACTGTTGAAAAGGTCACCCCCGGGGCAGAGATACACAAGGGACAAGAAACTTCTCAACAAAATGCCTCAGAAAATAAGCTTTTTGACCTGAAGAGAATTGTTTAAAAAAAAAAAAATCTGCAGGAAGTAAAGTAACTATTTACTTAGCTTGTAATATCTAAACAAGTGAGAGTGCACAGTTGTGTTGATAGTTTTTGTGTATTTATTCTCATCTTGTTTGTAATATTACACTTGTTCTGGCTAAGATTATACATACAAAGACAGTCTTACAACAAATCTGTACCTAAGTGCTATATTGCTGGGACTTTCTCCTTCAAGAGGCGGATCTTCAAGGAGAAAACTGGGATATTCTGCAAACTGTCTGAGGGCTAGTCCAACACAACGGTAACTAATGCCTGTTTTCCTTTTTGATTTGTAGGAATTTGTTCAAGAACAAGTGGAGGTAAGCTTTTCTCTTGAGGCTTCACACAGAGTGCCACACGTAAAAGACTTCATTGTCTCATTTCCTTCTCCTGTTCCTAACACAGCTACTCCAGACCACAGGAGGTATCCAGGGGACATTGCCACTGACCGTGCAGAAGGTGTTGGCTTCCCAAGCCTGCCATGGTAAGAACCCCCACAGCCAGCTATTGAGCCCTCCAGATGCTGAGCTGTGGCTTCAGTGCAGTAACTGTGGAAGAAGCAGGGGCACATTTCTGTGCCTCCACCTGAAGAGTACAATTTAGATTTAAAAAAATAAAAGAACAAAAACCAAAATTGTACTACACATGAGAACAAAGCCTAAAAAATTTGTTTTACAAACATGATGCCAAAACTGATTTACATGAGAGAAGGAATGACTTCTTTTTTAAAAAAATTTTAATTGATGCATTATAATTATGCATAGTAGTAGGATTTGTTGTTACATATTTACACATACACTAGAGAAGTGACTTCTAGAAGAGATGCATTTGGAGTTTTTTGTTTTTAAGAGAGAGTGAGGGAATCAATTTTATTTATTTTTTTCATGTGGGCTTTGTTTCTCCCACACTTAGTTGTGCGTGTGGTGCTGGGGTTTGAACCTGGGTCCTTGCACATGCCAGGCAAGTGCTCCAACCACTGAGTCACCACGCCAGCCCCCTGTGACTGCCATTTGACCACATAAAGTCTCCAGTCCACTGACCTCCTCCCCCATCTTATTCCTCGCCATCAGTCTTCTCTTCTTCTTCTTCTTTTTTTTTTTTTTAAAGAGAGAAGGACAGTGAGAGAGACAGAGAAAGAGAGAAACAACTTTATTTAGTTTTTCACATGGCCTTAGCTGCTCCAACACTTAATTGTGTGTGTGGGGCTGGGGTTCGAACCCGGGTCCTCGTGCTTGCCAGGCAAGCGCCAAAAACCGCTAAGCCACCGCTCCAGCCCCAGTCTTCTTTTCTTTACCTTCTGTGGTCCATCCTTAATCTGTCTCCTGCAAATATCCTCAAGTCCTTTGCTCCTTTATCTTTATGCCTTGTAGCTACTCCATCATCAGATTTCATCATTATCTTCAGAATGTGTCCTAAAACTACTCACTTGACCTGTCTTCACGGTCATTCCTCACTTGCTCATTCTTGCCATTATTTGGGGGTGGGGATGTATAAGGGTGCTCTATCACTGAGCTGCATCCCCTGCTCTTTTTATCTTGAGACAGGGTCTTGCTAAGTTGCCCAGGCTAGCCTTGAACTTGTGATCCTCCTGCCTCAGCCTGCCTCATCGCTGGGATTATAAGTACACGCCACTATTCAATCCTCTTAGTTCTGCACATCCGTTCTGGCTCTCCCTTCAAGCTATTCTCTTAGTGCCCAGAGGAATCTTTTTCAGACATCTCTCTAAGCATGCCACAGAACTAACTAAAATATGGCAATGACTAACCATTACTCATAGTCTAAATATTTTTATTTTTTACTATGGCCTACTAGGGTCTTCATGATTTGGCCCCTGCCCGCCTGTTTAGTTTCATCCCACATCACCAAGCTCCACCTTGATCTTTACATTGATGCCTGTTTCTTTAGTCTTGTTCTTCATGTGTGCCAAACTTCTGTCAGTCCCAGGGCCTTTGCCCTTGTCTTTCCTCTGCCTGGAATGTCTCCCTGCCCCTTCTTAAGTCAGTTGTCCTTCTAAGTCCAAGGTCTCAGCATAAATGTCATTTTGATAAAGTCTTCTCTGATCTCCCAAACTAGGTTTGGTCTTCCTGTTATATGTTCAGTATTTTATAGTATTTAAATTATTGTGTAATTATTTGTTTACTGTTTGTCTCACATATTAGATCATAGGCTCCATGAGGGTAGAGACATCTGCCTCATTCACTGACCAGAAAAACTCCTAATGCAATGTATATACTTAATATTTTTTGACACAGTGAATTGATGTAGGAATAAAAGGTAGGTTCTGTTAATATGAAGGTATGGATTAGGGGAATTATTATGAAAATTAGAAAAAAGAGCAAATAAAATGGGCATTGAAAGAAAGCAATCAGAGATTGCTATTGGACAATCCTTAGACAAAGGTAACTTCAGCTTCACAAACCCATAAGTAGGCAAAAATATTTGTCTTAGAAAAACCCTGAAAACAAGATCCTAACAAGGGAAGAACTGCCTCCTATAGAAATTAAAACACTCCATAAGGAAAACCTGACAGAGGTCCGTCCTGAAGCCTTAAAGTTTCATCCATGGCCATAAGTGCCAATTTCAAGCTGTATTAAAGCCACACTAAAGAAGTCTAAGAAATGTTACTCTTTCTATATATTTGACTCAGACCTAGGGTTAGCATTGGTTTCCCACCACGTGCACCATAACCTTCTGGTTTCTCTTTTGCTTAGGGGCCATTAAGTTTAATGACAGCCTGAGCCTAGAGGAGAGCTATCGCCTTATTGAAGCTCTGTCGTGGTGCCAGCTGCCATTCCAGTGCGCTCACGGGAGACCTTCTATGCTACCACTAGCAGACCTAGACCACTTGGAGCAGGAGAAACAGGTATAATAATGACAGTAGGAGCAGGAAGAAGCAAAATTTGTCTTTCTTTTCTAGGTCCTGCTATCCAAGTGCGATCTGTATTAATCCTTTCCAAAATGTGAGAGTTTTGAAAACATGCGTTGGAGGCTTCATTTAAAGTCTCAGCCATTTTGTCTTCCAGCTCAAATTCAAAATGGAACTCAGACTAAACTTTCAGATTATCTACATGATGGCTTTGTAATTTTAAGCTTAACTTCTGTATAGATTTAGTGTCCTGAACATAAGTTACCTAGTGGCTCTGGGTTTGATAAGATGCAGAAGTTCTTCCTGGAAGTTGAGAAAGTTGGCAAAAACAATTCACTATTTTAAAACGTAGCCTTGACATCAAGTTTCTTGATAGTATTACTGGAAATGGTGACCTATGACTGTGGCAGCCACCTCTGGATGTCTTGAGTTGCAGTTGAGGATCCTCATCAGTCAGGGACCAAGCTTAGGAGATCTCCACGCTGCTGTGGCCCTGGCTCCCCAGGGGCCATGGATAACAACGTGGATCATGCAGTCAAGACACAAAGTGGCTTATATTAAGAACATTATCTAGCCCTATTATAATCTTCACCGGCGCTGGGGGTTGAACTCAGGGCTACTGAGCTACTTCTCTACCCCTTTTATTATTTTTATTTTGATACAAGGTCAAGTTGACCAGGCTGGCCTCAAACTTGTGATCCTCCTGCCTCTGCCCCCAAGTAAACTGGGATTATAGGTGTGCACCCCCACAACTCAGCTCTGTCATTATAATCTTAAATGAAAACAGAACATGAGCAAATAGTATTGTCCATGTCACTGCTTTCCAAAATATTTTGCTTATTTTTCCTGATAAGGCTATAAAGGCTTTTGTTTCCAGGCTTTGTTTCCCGACTCAGCCAGCTGATTTTACTCCATTAAAAATTCTTTATTTTTATATGACAAAAAAAGGAAAAATGTTTTGACCCCCATTGGGAAAGAAATGAGAATCTAGACTTAAAGCTTGCAGTCCCACTATCCCTAAGGAACTCTACAATCTTTTCTGTCTCCAGAAACTAGAAATCTAAACAGATTAGAACAGCTATAATTTGCTAATACTTTTATGTTACCAGGCTTTTCATATTGCTAATTGGAATTTTTTTTCTTCCCACAGGTTAAACCCAATCTTGCTAAACTTCGGAAAATGGCCCAGGCTTGGCGTCTCTTTAGAAAAGCAGAAGGCTATGATACAAGGCAGAGCCTGCAGTCCATGCCTTCTTGTAAGCCCCCTTGAGAATAGACTTATGGATATATGAGAAACTGTAGGGACTGAAGGATGCTAACCATGTGCCTATGAGCAGAGGGCATGAGCAGCAGGTAGGGATGCAGGCCTGGCTGAGCCTCCCTGGTGTCTGGAGCAGGGCCCTTCATGACAGTCCTTTTGGTGCAGGTGGTCCCTCTGGCTGAGGAGCCAGATGGAATTCAAGCCTAAGGACAGTTCACTGATTTGCATTCACAGATACAGAAGGTTGCCATATACTATCTACCATTCAAAACTTACTTAAATGACAAATTTAGTGCTTAACTATTTGGTGGGTTGGCTTGTGTTTGAAGGGTATGGTTTTTCTTTTTGTGCAATTTTTTTTAACCTCCAAATTTGCATTTATGTAATTGAACTGATGCTCATCTGCTGTGGCTATCCCTAGTCAGCCTTCGTCCACTGCCTCCTGATTTCTCCATTAGTTCTTCCTTTCATTTAGTCTTCTTCACTCCCTTGCTGCTGCTTTATATTCTAAAGCACAAACTTAAAGTTTCTGTACTCTCAGTAAATCTCTTCTTGAGTGAAGGGCTGGGGATGTAGTTCAGTGGCACTTAACCTAGCTTGCATGAGGCCCTGGTTTCAATCCCCAGTACTGCAAAGTGGTGGGGGGTAATATTATTATTTTATGGATTAAAAACTGTTAATAGGGGCTGGAGCAGTGGCTCGGCAGTTCAAGCCCTTGCCTGGCATATGTGAGGTTTGAACCCCAGCACAACATACACAACTAAGTGTCAGAGAAACAAAGGCCAGATGAACAAATAAATAAAATTGATTCACTCTTTCTTGCTCTCTTCCTCTCTCTCTTTAAAAAGAAAAAAAATTATTAATAGAGAAACCAGGACAAAGATAGACTGGAGAAAAATTTGAAGTTACGTTCCTGGGTTTTTGTTTGTTTGTTTTCTTATTGCAGTTTGAAAACTCAGAGACTAATTAATGTTCATATTCTAAATCAGTAAAATGGTAAAAATGCTATGAACTTGTTTTTAAAATGATTTTTGTGCTGTATAAAGTGTTTCTTTATGTGAAAGCAATTGTCATATCAAATGCAGCATTTATTCTTTCGACCTAACAAGATATGGTCCACACTTTTTTTTCCCAGGAGACAAGGGTTCTTTTGCTCCCTTTCAAATTGTGTCTTGGTTTTATTATATTATGGCCTTATAATTTCCCTTGGGATCAGGACTACTCTTTGTACAAATGCTTGTTATTCCACTCTTAATCTGTATTTCCTCCACCTTTTCAGATGACTTGATCTGTGGTTAGTAGGACTAAACTAGTGTACAAGGGAAAAAAAGCAAAAAAACAGCTGGTAGTGTTTATTGCACCTGGGATGCTATACAATTGGTAAGATGTTGCAACGGACTTTTCCCTTCAGGATTTCCTGACCAGCCTGCTTGAATTGGCCTTTATATCAGTGAAATAATTTTCCTCATTTTTTTAAATGCAAGAAACAAATGTGTGCTCATGGAAGAAAGTTTGTTTGCCAACAAACCTGGAGTGAATCTTATTATTGAAAATATTGCCTTCATGAGTGTGGGCCTCAGGGCAGGTGCAAGGGAAGTCTTCACTCATTTTCAAAGGAATTCTTACAGAGTTAAGTAACTGAAACCCTAAAGAATGGGCACCCCAGTCTACAAATGGCCTTCATCGTACTGTTAAATAGGGGCTTCATACACTTGGAAAGGAGGGTATTTCAGGGGACTTGCAAGGCTGTAAGGGGCCTTGGGCCTCAACCTCACTGGTCAGAGCTATGTGAAAGCCATCTGTCCCAAGAATTTGAAAAATCTTTTTAGGTTAGACCAATCTATGGGACTTCAAAAAGTGTTACCTCTTATTAAGACGATGAGGGAGGAGTTCAGAAGTTTTTGCTATATATCATTCCATACTACTATTTCTTGATAGTAGCAGAGGATTAGAAAAAGTTCTCCATAAATTATGTAACTAGTCTTCCTGGCTAGCCTGACTCAAGCCATGTAAGAGATAATTATCCTATTTTAATTTATAAACTCAGTAGCATGCATCAGCATAAAAACAGCCTATTAATCCAAAATATCTAATTAATCATTTATTTTTTCAGTACTAGGGTTAAGAATCCAGGGCCTTATGCATGCTAGTCAAGCACTGCACCACTGAATTACATCCCCAGCTCTTTTTATTTTTTGAAACAGGGTGTCACTAAGTTACCCTGGCTGATCTTAAATTTAGGATCCTCCTGCCTGAGATTATAGGCATGTGCCACCACACCCTCCTCTAATAAATTACTTTTGTTGCCTATTAGGTTTTATTTTGTTTTTTTTTTTAACTCACGTTTCATATGAGCAGAGTTGCATTTAATTTTCTAATACATGATAGTAATTGTTAATACCTATGAGGTACTTTAAGGTTTATAAAATAACTTTTCATCCAGTTGTGGTGGTGCACACTTGTAATCCCAGCTGAGGCAAAAGGATCGCAAGTTCAAAACCAGCTTCAGCAATGTACTGAGGCCCTGTCTCAAAATAAAATATAAAAAGGGCTGGAGATGTGGCTCAGTGATTAAACACCCATGGGTTCAATTCCTGGTACAGAAAATAAAATAACTTCATATACCTTATCTCATTTGAATTTCTTGATAAACCTATGAGATAAGCTGGTATTATGCTTTCCATAGAAACTAAGGCTGAAAAATATTAAGTGATTTGTTTAAGATCACACAGCTAGTAAATGATAAAGCCAAAAGCATCCCAGTTTTCTGATCTCAATAAAGACAGTAGTTAGCATTTACTGGGACTTGCATACTCAGTGAATATATATACTACTGGGGTTTTTTTGGGGTTTGTTTTTTTTTTTTTTTTGGTACTGGAGATTGAATCCAGGGGTGCTTATCCACCGAGACACATCCCCAACCCTTTTATTTTTTGTTTTGAGACATGGTCTCACTGAGTTGCTCATGGTCTCACTGAGGTGGGCTTTGAACTTGCAATCCTCCTGCCTCAGCCTCCCAAGCCACTGGGATTATAGGCATGAGCCACCATGCCTGGCTACACTACTTTTTTTTTTTTCTTTTCAGGGCTGAGGACCAAACTCGGGGCCTTGAGCATACTAGGCAAGCGCTCTGCCAATGAGCTAAATCCTCAACCCCACTACTTTTTTATTTTCTTTGTGTGTATGTGTGTATGTATGTGTATGTGGTGCCTGGGGCTGAACCTAGGGCCCTGGGCATACTAAGTGTGCATGCTACCACTGAGCTACACCTCCAGCTCCTACACACACTTTCTTTCTTTCTTTCTTTTTTTTTCTGACCTCATCCCCCTTCCATAGGAAAATCTATTGAACTTATGACAGGTGCGAAATTTAGTGTTATTCCACTTTTATAAAAATTTTATCATGAAAATTTTCTAATAAAAAATACACAAAAATGACAATAGAACAATAAAACCAAAATACCCATTGTCCAAATTCAAAACCTCTTCAATTTGTGGAATTTCTTTTTTTCATTTAGTCCCTTCCTAAATGGACTGAACACATGTCAGATACTATTTTATTTCAGCTGCAAATATTTCAGCATGTATCTTTAAATAAGAACTATTCTTCTGTTATACCTTGCAAATTTAAGATAAACCCTTAATACAGATATTCTTTTTTGTCCAAGTGTTAGTTGCACTGAATCAGAATCAGCAGACACAGTAGGTTCACACCTTTCAACTTGTTAGACCATCTTTCCTATCGTTTTACTCTATAGGTACCCCTCTTTTTACCCCTTTGAGATTCATTTTTAAAAATTTTACTGAGGAGTTGAATTTTTGTATAATCATAAATACATCTGTAGTAACAATATGATATGTCCATGATCCAATCCAGATTCATCCCCACATCACCCACACCCATCTCCTGACTTCTAATTTCCCCCCTAACAGATATGTCAATATATATATTGTGTATATACACACAGTATATCCTTACCACAGTCATTGTGGAGGCTAGTCTTCCATTTTTACAGCAAAACTACTGAGGTTCAGGGACATTGGCCAGTTTGCTAAGGACCTATAGGCTACATAAGAGAGCTGGAATGCAGACCCAACATTCCAGCATTCCATTGACTTCAAATTGCAGGCTCTCTCATTATTACCCCATGATGTCCCCATGTAATACATTTTTAATTTATTAAGAATTCATTAGTTTGTAAAGCTAGTGGTTCAAACTTTATTAGATTCTGATTGATAAAGACGTTAGTAATTTCAGAGTAAAACTTGAGAATGAGATATGAAATGTGGCCTTTTTTGGTAACATTTATCAAAGTGTATTGAGAAATAAAGGTGCATATGGCTATCTCTAACCTCAAGAGGCTTAGCTTTAGTCAGGGAGAGAAGGGTTCTGAGGATAGAATATGGTAATCTCCAGGTTTAGTATTCCCTGAGACAGGGCTAGCTCTTTGTAATTGAGATGAAAAGAGATAACAGTCCTACTGTGGGAATTAAGACTACAGATGGCAACAGGAGCTAGTTCCAGAAACATTTAAAGCAAAGAACAGAGTGCAGGCCAGAATGATGAGAATTGCAGTGGCCCAGACAAGGACAGAACTGAGCTGGGGTCTGGAACTTCAGGTGCGGCAGTAGTAGAGAGAGAGGTTCTAGCAAGTAGGCAGCAGGGCAAATGAACAGGTGGGCATCACGCACACGAAACAACCAAGGCAAGCAAAAAGGGCAGGAGGGAGCCCAAGGTCAAGTTCTAGAGATGTGTGGGGCCAGGGAAGCCAGACCAAGGGAGAGCGGATGCAGCTCAGCAGCGCCTAGAGAGCAGCACAGCAAAGCTGCTAGTGTCAGCCATGCTCAGCTCGTTGAATAGGGGAAGAGCAGTTTCTGGCACAAAGAACCAGATTGTCACTGCCTGTTTTCCACCCCAAGTGCCACCTGTCTCATCAAAGCACTCAAATGCAGGCTCACAGAAAACTGACTGGCGTGTTTTCCACTGTATGTCACGCTTATTTTCACCCTTTCTTGGCTCATCAGTAGTGAGACAGCAAAGAACTGCAGCCAGAAGAGAGGAAAAGAAGGAAGTCAGAGAAACTCAAATTTCAAATAATCTGTACCTTACCCTTTCCTTCTACCCTTCTATTTATTCATTGGTTCATCATTTAGTAATATGTAGTAAGTCCCTACTAAAATTCTCTCTCTCACTGTCCCTCTCTTTAAAAAAAGAAGTTGTAGGGGATAAAGAAGAGGTTATCATATGATTTAGGATTTTCTAACCCATGGGTCATCTTCATCCCATGACCATTTGTTTCAGTATACTCAGTCTTAGCCAAAGACCCCTCTTGAAGTTCAGGTGACCTAATCGTCGCTGTAGGGTCTGCGTGTCTCACTGATGAACAAATTGAGCTGGTGTGCTAGTGTGACTCCAGCAGCAGCCAGGAGAAGGGATACTTGGCCAGCCTTGCCTCAACTTACTCCACTCCCTGCCCCTGCCCCAGAAAAGCAGTTTGGAGTTTGCTACTGCTGTTTGAAGTTTATTGTTAATCAATGTTGCAATTACCTTTCTTTTTTTTTTTTTAAACAGAGAGAGAAAGAATCAATTTTACTATTTTTCCATCTTGCCCTTGTTTCTTTGACACTTAGTTGTGTATGTGGTGCTGGGGTTTGCATCTGGATCCTCATGCATGCCAGGCAAGCGCTCCAACCACTGAGCCACGGCTCCAGCACCATTACCTTTCCTTTAACTACAGAATAAATTGGGAATTTTAGGAATCAAGTTTTTGTTTTTTCACTAATAAGTAGCTTCTTTCTTCTCTAGGCAGATCTTAATTCTAAATGTAACATTCACACACCTGAAAGGATCATTCTCTTTAGCACAGTATTTTTCTTTTTGAGAGAGGGACAGTCAGAGAGAGAGAAAGACAGAATCAAATTTTATTTAGTTTTTCATCTGGTTTTCATAGCTCCGACACTTCATTGTACATGTGGTGCTGGAGTTTGAACCCACGTTCTCGTGCATGCCGGGCAAATGCTGTAACCACCGAGCCACTGCTCCCGCCCCTTTAGCGCAGTATTGAATAGCATCATCAAGTGGCCACCATTTCAAGTGCAGTTAGTTTCAAAGGCTGCCCTCCATTGTGCGAGTGATGTTGAGAGACTGAAAGCTCAGACTATAGCTCTTTGCTAAATCGCTTAGCTATTGCACAATATCTTGGACAGCAGTTTGGCAAAAAAAAGAATAAGAGCTGGGGACATAGCTCAGTGTTAAAGCTCTTGCCTAGTATGAACAAGGCTCTGGGTTTCAGTACTGCAAAAATAAGTAGGAAAAGTAGGTGGACCAGGTATGATAGTGCACCTGTAATCCTGGCAACTTGGGAGAATGAGGCAGAAGGACTGCAATTCCCAAAATAAAATCTGAAGAAGGGCAGGGGATATAGCTCAGTGATAGAGGACTTGCCTAGCATGTGGAAGGCCCTGGTGTTCAAATTCCTAGTACCAAAAAGAAGAAAGAGAAGTAGGCCAGATATAAAACACCTCCAAACACTATGTTCAAAATAGCTTTTTTGTCAGCTGGGTGCATATCTACAGAGGGAGTTTTTGCAAAGACCAGGTGGACAAAATGAATCCTTTACAATAATTACATCACAATCTCATGCCATACACGGCCAAGCAGTTGACTCACTGAGTTCTAAGTATGTAGTGTTGTAGAGCCATGTAACAGTGATGACCCGTGTGACTAGTGGCCTTCATTAACCCAAAGACTGTCACAGCAGATCGTTGAGAAATGGTTTTGAACCACACCTCTGGAATGTACAATCCTATGGGTACTAGCATTTCTTTCTTTGAGGTATCACTTTACACTGAAGTTTTTCTTGGTAGAGTGTTTTTCAAAGACTTCTCTTCGAGGCTAAATTAGGAATTTCTGTTCCTTATTCAAGTTCCAAGAATTGTGTCTTTCCTGCCCTCCGCCCAACTTGGAAGATAGAAACCGTGGGAAAGAGCGTCTTTACAAACGGCATTCAGTTATCTAACTTGGTTTATTTAGCATATTCAGGAAGACTTTCATATCCATGAAGTCCTATTTCTGTTCATTCTCTCCAAGATCCAAGGGTTTTTTCTGGGTTCTGCATGGTTGGGAGGAGGGCCAGGCCCAGGCTATAGGTAAGGAGTCAATGTGAAGCTCTTGTTTTGCCCAGTTCAGATTAGTTTTTTTCTTTTTCCAACATTTGCCCCTCCTCAAATTGAAAAAGGGAGAAAGGGAAATAAGAAAGGCTTTGTGGGGTTTACTTAATAGAGGTCATAAAGATCCTAGGCACTGAAGAGTTGGCTGGATGAGACGGCTTCTACCCTTCTAACCTTCATCCATCTCAGTGAAGCCTGGGAAGGATGTTGGTGCTAATTTTAGACACTGAGATGCACAAAGGACAGGGATCATAAAGCATTTTTGGAGCCAGGACCAGATTTAAATTCCTTGACTCACTGCTGTTCTTCCTCCAAACCACACAATTGTACCCAAGTGAATTGCTGTTAGAATTGGTGCCTTCAGAGGAGACAATTGCTCGTAATTGGTAGCCATAGCCTCTTCACTGAGAAAGCGTGGGGTCTTAGATGCTTGGAAGAATAATTGACAGACTGAGGCCTGAGTGAGTCAGGCCTTCTGAGTCACACAGCTTTCATCTTGTTTTTTCCCCTGTCGGGATGACAAGACAAAGCCCTGTCTACCAGAGCAGTGGCCTTTCATAACCTACCTCCAATCAGTGTTTACACAAGTGTGCTTATCAAACCACCTGTCCAGCTGTCCAGATCTCTTAGGGGAAGATATATAGGCTCCCTCCCTCCATCCAAACACTGACTGCCTCATGAGGTAGAAGGCCAGCCTTTGTGACCGCATTCTAGGGAGGCTATGTTTCAGAACCACTGTTCCTACATGTGGCCGATCATCTGGATCATCTGGGGAGACTAGTTAAAAACTGTAAATCATGGGCTGGAGCAGTGACTCAGCAGTAGAGTACTTGCCTGGCATATGTGAGGACCTGGGTTCAAACCCCAGCACCACATACACAACTAAGCATCAGAAAAACAAAAACCAGATGAAAAAATTAATAAAATTGACTCTCTCTTAAAAAAAAAAAAAAAAAGAAAAAGAAAAAGCTATAAATCATATAATTTTCTTTAACTAGAATAAGAGTCATATTGTACATTTTGTTCCACAGCTTTGCTTCCCCCACCCCAGCTTGTTTTTAACAGAAAATTGAAAGGAACTTCCTTACAAATCTGTTTCACTCTTTAAAGGGTGACAACTCACCTGTTCATAGGGCTTAGGCCAATAGCTATATGAGCCAAAGAGATTCAGCAGCAAGTTTTCTATGACTTTTCCATCCAATGAAATCAGACGCTAAGCAACTGCAGCCAACTTCTGCCATTCAGGAATGTGGGTTAGGAGTTGCAAAACCCGAGTTTCAAGAACAGCAAGAAATCTGAATTTCTTAAATGGGCAATATCCAGATTCTTAAATATTGGTAACTAATTAAAATTAAGTGCTGGGTGAACCAGCCAAATGCTTTCAACCCAGACACTGCTCTCAAACCTACCCATTTGAAATGTCTATTGCTTGTATACATAATGTCCCACAGTGAAAATGTCATACTCATTTAACCTTTCTTCTATTGCTGAACACTTAGCCATGACATTACAACTGTGACACTGAACATTCTTCTCTTTGTATACTTGTACAAATAATTCTAGAAGCATAGAATTATTTGCCTTTTAAAATGTTGGACCAATTTACAGTCCTATTAACAGGACATTCAGAGGGTCCTTTTCTGGGAAGCTTGAACTCCCAGGACTCCCTAAAGATCAGATGCAGTAGACCTAAGATGATGTATTTTTTTTAAGCTCTCAAATGATTGTGAGGACCAGCAATCTCGGAATCACAGATTAGATTACTGAGGAGCTGTTGGGGGCCATTTCCAGTGGATTATGAAAAGAAAACTGTAAATACTCTCATTTGTACTTCTACATTTGTAGGCTTTCCCCTCTAATTACAGCTCTCTATGAAAACGGTTCTGCTGCTACCGTTTCAGTGCAGTTGGAGCTCAGGACAATAAACAAACTCGGGAACCTTCCAGTAGCTTTTATTGGCACAGCCTAGGAAAAGGTATGGGAACCATTTCTGAGCAAAATCTATATTCCAGCAAGGTAATCAGTGTTACGCTTAACACACTACTGAACCAGAAAGTTGAAGTCCCTGAAACAGACATAGCCAAGTCACTAAGAGGCTCCACCCTGCTGCTCTGTTAAGATCTGAAAGGCAAGAGCCAGTCCTGGATATGTGCCTTGTTCTAGGATGACTAAAAAGGCAGGAAACAGGATGGAGTTTCTTAAGGTTTACTCTGTCCACTCCCCCACTGCTAGGAGGATGTGTCGCAGCAGCAGCAGCACCGAGTCTCCTCTCCGCTGTGTCTAAGCAGTTTCTGCACAGGACAAGGGGTGGTCACAGGATGTGGTCATCAGGATGGTAGAGCTCACTCATCAGGCGGTAGATGTAGGAAGGTGCATTTCCACCAATATTGGAAATAAAGAGGGTAATGAGCTCAGGGGGGACGTAGTCAAACACAGGGCAGTGAACGCTGACCTTCTCCAGAATGTCTCCTGAAAGGCAATTGATTACATGTGCTGAAGATAACGCTGAGGTTCCTACTCTAAGAATTAAACAGCTCAATACAGCAGGTATACAGCAAAGTGCAAACTAGAAGAGGGGACTCCAGACCATGATTCTCCCTGCTTAAAATTCTCCATTGTCTTTTTTAGAATAAAATTCAAACTCGAGACCGTACACTTCAAAATCTCCCTACCTCACTAATTATCATTTGTTCCACTCTCCACTATGCTCATGACTCTCCAGTTCTTTTACCAACTGGCTAAGTGTGTACCTATCTCAGGTCCCTGCACATGGTACACTCTTCATTTAGAACCTGGTGGCAATGTCAACTCACTAAGACTCTTGTCAAAGATGGTCAGTCCCTTAGCCACTTTCCAACCCATCACCCTTACTTGTTTTCTTCCAAAAACATCCCAGGACCTGACATTTTCTTGTGTTATCCACAATAAAATGTAAGCTCTGTGGAAACAGGGCCTTACCATTGTTACACCTGTCATGCCTAGAGACAGCGTGGGCTCCATACCTACTTCCTAAAGAATGGGTGTTTAAATGAGGGGATGAAATCAGTCAACGTCCAAGAAGAATTAGGACCCCATGTACTGTGCTTTGCTCTCAGAAGGTATAGATGGCCACCTGAACTGCTGACGAGCCAGCATGTTCATGGAGCAAGGAAAGCACCCCAACACACGAGGGCATCCAGGCTACAGGTGAGTTTTACAAGTAGGAACATTCCAGAGCTTGCTTTCTTTGGCAACCCAGTTCACCAAAATGACTTCCTACAGCAACTGAAAACAGGTAAAGTTTCCTATTCAATTGTTGCCTGTATTTCAAATGATGTGTAAAGCCAAACCCAGTCAATGACAAGTGCTCCATCCTACCATGGTCCCAAGGACTCAGCTAACACACACTGTCAGCAGAACAAACTAACAAGGACTAGATCAAGCACTTTCAGCTGCTAAATATAGTCCTCACAAGTATAATAAAAAATACAACTTGACAGTACTCAATCCTACTAACCACCAAAACAACAAAAAGACCACACACACACACACACACACTTCTGTACCTTCTGTGAAAGGCAAGACTTCTTCAGGAGCCACAAACTTGTGAAATGAATCCTCTTCATTGGGAAACTAGGAAAGAAAAAATATGTTAAAAGGACACCCAGCAATTCCACTCCTGGATATGTACCAAAGAGAAATGAAAATATATATCCACACAGAAAACTTGTATACAAATGCTTAAAGCAGATTATTTACAAAAGCCAAAAGGAACAGACACAAATGCCTACCCACAAATGAGTGGATAAACTGTGTTGTATCCATCCAATGGAATGATTCACCCTTTAAAAGGAAATTCCGACATGTGTTACAACATGGACAAATCTTGAAAAGAAGCCAGACAAAACATGTCACATACTGTATGACTCCTTTTATGTAAAAACACCCAAAACTGGCAAATCCATAGAGACAGAAAGCAGACTAGTGGTTAGTAGGAGATGGGAAGGGGAGAGTACAGAGCAATTACCTAATGGGTACAGGGTGTTATTCTGGGAAGACAAAAAGTTTTAAAGCTAGAGAGTGGTAGCTGCACAATGCTGTGAATGTACTAAATGCTACTAATTGTGCTTTTTAAAATGGCTGACTGTATGCTATATGAATTTCACCTTAATTAAAAAATACATAAAACCTATAAATAGATGGTTTTTGATGCAAATAGCTTTTATCACTGACAAAATGGCTCTGTACTTAGCAACTGCCCTGGAACAATGACAAATAAAACTGATTCTATGACCCTACTTCCAAGCTGCTTGGCATTTTCAGAAATGGTTCAGGCAACGGGGCAGGGTACTAACTGTATGCACAAGGCCTTTCCTTAGTCCATATTGTCCGGACGTAATTTTGACTTCCTAAAGCTGGCAGGCTATAACTATCAATTGTGTTTCCTGGATCAAGACTTCTTTGGCTGAGGCTGGAGTGGTTGCTCAGTGGTTACGGCACTTGCCAAGAATGAAGGAGGATGTGGGTTTGAACCCTAGCACCACGTACACAATAAAGTGTCAGAGCAACGAAAGCCACATAAAAACTAAATTACATTTCACTGTCCCTCTCTATTAAAAAAGAATTCTTTGCTGTTTCCACCCTCTTCTGGGTCTAATATATTGAGTAAACTCAGACAAAGAGGCCCCAGAGTGAACAGGTTGAAGGCCGGTTCAAGCCTACACTCTGGCTTCCTTCTCTCTGCTGCCTGCAAGCTAGAGAGAGAGAGACAGACAGACAGACAGACATACCTGTGGGGAAAGCTTGAACATGGGTGCACAGACGATGAGTGGGGTGGAATGGTGCTTTGCTGCCAGTGCCAGAGTATGGGTTCCTGCCACAGCTCTCAGCGCACCATTGGCCAAGATGGTCTTTGTGCCAATAATCACCTTTGGAATGAAAAAAAAATGTGAGCCATCTTGGGGACAAGGCCACTGGCTACCACAGACTGAATGCTTGGGCTTTCATCTTGGCACCCTGAAACATCACAGACCACCAGAGGGAAAATGAGCCCAAGCTCAGTACTATGAAGTTCTGGTTCTCCCAAGGAAAGAATGAACGAAGCATGGAGCAGGAAACTGCAGTATCTTCTGCACTCTGCCCTGTCTTTTCTGGGATCTATAAGCCATACCTCCTGAGAAGCCTAAGTAGGAACTCTCTAGTCAATCCCTAACGGCTGACACTCCTAGCTTGGTTCTATTTCATTCTTTAACCAAATTTAGATGCTACTCAAAGTGAGGAATAGTGATGCATCAGAGAGGGAAAGAAATTCTGTTAACAGATTAAAAATGCCTAAGTATGTTCTTTCAAAGGGTAACTAGAAGCTTTCTTCTCTCTCCATGGATATCATAAGGAAAAAAAATTAGTATTTTAGAAATATAATCTTCATGAATTCAACAGAGTGAATTCAAAGACACCCACCTTGTTGACTCTTGACATAACAGCAAAAATGGCAGCATCAGTCATGACAGTAGTCTCAATGCCTGCTCTGGACAAATTGACAGCCATTTCATGACCCTGCAATAGGAAGGAAAGGCTGACACTGGGAGAGAAAGAGTGAAGAAGAGTTCTCAGATGTCCCTGAACCTGGGGAATGCTGTGCTACAGGCATATCCAGCACCCAGCTTCCACAAGATAACACAATTTTCTGCCTCTGCTGGGTATTCTCTGATGAGCTGCAGGAAAGCTCAGGGGAAGCTAATAAACATATATTACTCCACAGAAGCACTAGAGCAGCCACAAAACTGGAAGTACAACTTGCTTGCGTATTCAAGTGTATCTGCTACAATAGTTCCTGGCTCATTCTTTTACAACATCCCGCATCCCTGCATATTTCTTTTTTTGAAACCTATTATTTTGAGATCAGACCAAGCACCAGTCATCCCCAAGGTAATTTACCCTATTTTGATTCCAAAAGAAACAATATTTATCTCTTCTTGGACCCAGTAGTTTCACCTTTCTTAAACCATAGCTTGAAAATGTTCACAAGATGAACAACTTGAAAATTGTTAACATTTTACATTTTCTTCTCAATGTCTAAACATTTTGTTTATCAATTCAAAGTTGGCAAGGACCCCACCCATCACTCCTTTATTCCCTCATTTTTCATTTTTCGTAGTAACTTCAGCAGTCCCCCTCACCTGGCAGAAAGGCGCACACTCTGCCACAATGACGTGAAATTTCCTCTTCCGAGCAGCCTCTTTGAGGAAGGCCTCTACTGTTCTGGAGAAGCCAATGGTCATGATCACCTCATTGGAGTGGATGTGCTCCAGAGCCTGGGCTGCAATGTTCTCTGTGGTGCCTTCTGCAAAAACATTTTTTGCAAAGGTAATATGAAACCAGCATGATACATCACAGACATAATAGTATGGAAAGGGATGTTTGCCCTTCATATACTGTCCACCTGGAAGAACCTGGTTAATGGGCTTGAAATGAAATGTCACAATTTCTTAAAAGCTCCACTCCTCCAGGATTTTCTACCTCCTAAATTCTCTGTCTGCACCTCTTTTTCAGCAGCACTCCTTCTTACAAACTTCCTCCCTGCCACTAGGCCAGCTACTTACAACTGCTTCTGAAGACAATTGTAAGTTCAGGCAAGAAACAGCAATCTGGAGAACTCTAAAGTGCCGATTGTGAAGTGACAGAGCTCTTCCCTAAAAGAACTCGTCCTCCAAAATGTGGCTACAACAACCTCTATCTGAGAGAGAGGCAAGAAAAATTGGGAAGGAATTTGAAAGTAGTAGTTTGAAATACAGCTAGAACCTAGCTTTTCTGTCCTCTGTAGTAAGTATCTGTAGGTCTCTTGGGTCACAGAGACAAGAAAGATATGTGTATGTACGTGTGTGCACACATATACATGTAAATTTAAGAAAAATTTTAATGGAGGGTGTATCAAGTGTGGCGTTAGGAAATTTATTATCTTTAAAATGAAAATAAAGCTCTATCCTAATAGTGTTTGCCACAGTTGATTTGAAGCCTATAAAGGATTGGTCTGTAAGGAAAATGAGAGGTTGCTTTGTTATTGCTGCATGTTCCACCCATTCCTAATCAGGGAACCAGAGGTCTGGTCATCCCTTCCATCTCTGCTGACGAAGGACTTCCAGGGGCTTCTGTTTCCTCATCGCTTGGGACCCGTTCTGTCCACCCAGCGTTCAGACCTCTTACCCAGCTCCACTAGCAGCTCATTAATCGCCTCAATTATGTTGGGCTGAAGTTGGGCATAATGGAAGCTGAAATCTTCGCTCAGGCCTCCGGATGTCAAGAGTTTGTGCAGGGACTCCTGCTGATCGCTCTCGTCGCTGCGTCCGTGCAGTCTACGGAGGCAACAAGACCCAAACCGGGAGGAGGTATGGTCAGGTAGCTGATACGTGCTGCTCAGCAACAGCAGTGGCTTCAAGTTCCCGGAGAGCACATGCAGAAAGCGTCCCTGGGTCCAACCCAGAGCCCAGGTCGTGAGCCCGACCTGCCATACTCCTCCCGGATGATCTTAAGCACTCTCCGCACCATGTTGCCCACGGTGGTCTCCGAGGGCTGTGCGGCCGTCATCCTCCTGCCTTCTCTGCGGATCAACTGCATCAGCTCCCCTGCAGCCAGAGAGAGAAGGTGTTAGAGCAGCACCGGACGCGGTCTGGGCTACTTTTAGCCTTGGGATCGGGGACGCGCAAGAAGTAGGCCCTTCTCACCTGCGTTGCTCCAGCGGTGATCCGTGATGATCCGGCGCAGCAGCCCCAGGGTCTCCCGAGCCATGTCCTCGGAGCTGCGCTGCCCACCGCCCCGCTTCAGGGTCTCAACGAAGCTCTCGATCCTCTCGGTCAACTCCGAGCCCTTGGCGGCGGCTCCCGGCATCTCGGAAACAGGCAGAACGCACAGCTGGAAGATCGCGGGTTTGCACTTCCGGGGCGGGCGAGGTCAACTTCCGCTCGGAGAGACAACTTCTGTTCTAGAGGCGGCAGATCCGCCCCTTTCATCTGTCTGGGCCAATCAGAGTCGTGGGGCTCGGGTTGCTCGCTTTCCACGGTGTGTCCGCGCGCCTCGCCCGGAAGTGGCTTTTCCAGGCGGCTCGGACGCGGAGCCTCGGCTCCCCGTCACGCCTGAAGGGGCGGGTAGCTTCTTGGCTGCTATGGGGACGGCCAGTGTCCCTGCTCGCTCACCGCGACCTGAAGCTGTGCGGAGGCCGCGGCCCTCCTCCCTGGCCCCGCAGCTCGAGGACCGTCTGGTGTTGACACGGACGCCCCGAGTGGCACCGTGGGAAGACGCATCACAGCGCAGTTGCTTGCGTGCTGCTGTTTGCTCCCACCTCTAATGCATTCAGCCCCGCGAGGACGCGGCCAGGGTCTTTTTTTGCCTTTCTGTTCCCGCGGCCTGGCACGTCTGATAGAGGAGAGGAATCCGGGATGAACACCACCCACTAAGAGAATGCTCCCAACAGGAGCTCGTACGGGAGCGCGGGTTCGCAGACGAGCCCTCCTACCGAGGCGGGAGAGTGCTTGCAAGAGCTGCCATTTACTCAACGCCTACCATGTGGTGGGCACTGTGTGAACTGACTCTTCCAATACGGTCGGGTGAAATAGATCCTCCTACCCTATTCCTCAAGGGAAACAGGCCCACAATATTAAAGCAGTTAAGAAGGGGAGGAGTGCATACTTAAATCAGGTCTGTCTGAACCCAAAATCTATAAGAGGAATCTCTGTTTCCTTTTTTTATTCCCCCGTCTTCTTTTCCTGTGCTGGGGATTGAATGCAGGGGCGCTTTACCACTGAGCTACATCCCTAGCCCTTTTATTTTATTTTGAGACAGGGCCTAGCTAAATTGCCAAGGCTGGTCTCGAACTTGCAATCCTCCAGCCTCAACCTCCTGAGCCGCTGGAATTACAACTGTGCCACCGTTCTGGGCTATAATTATTTCCTTAAGGTAAATTCCTCAAAGCAGAATTCTTAGGCACACGCATTTTTTTTTTTTTAAGAAGAAAGGGACAGTGAGAGAGAATCAATTTTATTAAGTTTTTCATGTGGCTTTCCTTGCTCTGACACTTTGTTGTGTACATGATGCTGGGGTTCGAACTCAGGTCTTCACATGTGCCAGGCAAGTGTCCTAACCTGAGCTACCCCTGCAGCCCCAAGGCACACGCATTTTTAAAACTTTGGTTAAAATTGACAAATTGTCCTTCAAAAAGATTCTATCAATAGCAAAATCAGACAAAGATAGTGCAAGAAAGCTGCAGACCAACATCTGTCATGAACCAAAAATCTGCAGCAAATTGTTAGCAAAGCAAATCCACACCGTATTAAGAAATACATATTTATGAAGCATAGTTATGGAAAGCAAAGCTGGTTCAACACTTTAAAATCAATCAACAGAATACATCATATTAACAATCTAAGAAGCAAAGGTACAAGATTTTATCAATAGATACAAGAAGAAGCATTTGATAAAAGTCAAGGTCCATTCATGATAGAAATTCAAAACTTCTTGAGGGTAAATCTAATTTATATATATAATATACATATTATATATATAATATTTCATTAGAAGCTTGTTTTATTGTTCAACAAATAAATTTCTGAATAAAAAGATACATTTCCCCAAAAGAAAAAAAAACTCTGAAAACTCAAAATAAAAGAGAACTTCTTCAATTGTTAAAGGAAATTTACAAAATTGTACTTTATGGTAAAAGACTGTTTTCTCCTAATATCAGGAACAAGGTAAAGATATCTTTTCTAACCACTCCTATTTAACATCATCCACAAAGTTCTAGCCATTGCAATAAGGCAAGAAAAACTTTAAAAGCATACAAAATGAAAAGCAAGAAAACTGTCCTATTCACAGAAAACATCATTGTCTACATAAGAAATGCCAAAGAATCAACAACAATAGAAAATGTTTAGCAAGGATACAAGGTCAACACACAAAAATGAGTGAACAAATTGAAAATAGTTGCTATAAAAAGTCATAAAACATCTGTTTTATTATGT
>PVKS010012015.1:0-54960 GCA_004027875.1 Aplodontia rufa | reverse complement strand
AAAAACCCCTCACTTCCTTGCTAGGCTTGCAGTTTTCTTTTGCCCTTGGCCAAAGTAAAATTTCTGCCTTGCTCACCCACACCCGACCACGTGTTTGCTTTCATTTAAATCAGCCCCAATATCTCCTTCAAGGGCACATCCCCAACAGTCCAAAGTCTTCCCATAAGCTGCACCCCATAAAGATTCTACCACCTCCCAGTAGTGCCACTGGCTGGTGATCAAGCCATGAGCCATGAGCCTTTGGAGGACATTTAAGATTCGAACCACAATATCCCACCCCCAGCACCGGAGGCTCATGTGTGTCCCACAATGCAAAATTCAATCAGTTGTTCTCCAAGAGTCCCCAAAGCCTTAAACAGTTCTAGCATAGCCAGAAAGTCCAAGTCCAAAGTCTCCTCCAAGATTCAAGGCAAATTCAGCTGTAAGCCCCTGTAAATCAGAAAGTTAAATGCTTCTAAAAATGGCACAGAGTAAACATTCCATTCCAAAAGGAAGGAAAAGGAAAATAGCAAGGAGGGCCCAAAGGAAGACTGAAATTCAGAAGGGCAAACGTCAAATCCGATAGCTCTATGTCCAGCATCTGGGGCACACAGTGCCATGATGTGGACCCTACAGGGCTTGGGCAGCTCTGCCCTAGGATCTTGCTGGCTGCAGCCGGCAAGGCCATTCTCACGCTGGCTCCAGTGAATGAATTCCTTGAGTCTGGTCTGGACCAGGAAGTATACTGGACTCTGCATTGAAAGTTCTGTTGACCTGAGAACCTATGGAATGGGAGAAGACCTTTGCCTCCTGCTCCTCAGAGCATTAATATCCAGAATATGCAAAGAATTCAAAAAATAAAAATGGGCAAAAGAACTAAACAGACACTTCTCGAACACAAATGGAGGCTGGAGTGGTGGCTCAGCGGTTACAGTGCTTGCCTGGCATGTGCGAGTACATGGGTTCGAACCCCAGCACCATGAACACAACAAAATGTCGGAGCGATGAAAGCCACATGAAAAACTAAATAAAATTGATTCTTTCTCTCTCACTATCCCTTTCTTAAAAAAAAAAAAAAGTCAACAAATATATGAAAAAATGTTCATCTCTGGCGATTAGGGAACTGCAAATCAAAACTACATCTCTAGTCAGAATGGAAAATATTATTTTTTTTTTTAAAGAGAGAAGGACGGTGTGAGAGAATCAATTTTTATTGAGTTTTTCACATGGCTTTCATTGCTCTGACAGTTGTGTACATGGGTGCTGGGGTTTGAACCCGTGTACTTGCACATGCTGGGCAAGCGCCATAACCACCAAGCCACCACTCCAGCCCCTAGAATGGAAATTTTTAAAAATACAAATAAAAATAAATGTTGTCGAGGAAAAGGGGGAAACTCGTATAATGTTGGTGCAACCACTCTAGAAAGCCGTATGGAGATTCCTCAAAAAACGAGGACTGGGGTGCTGGAGCGGTGGCTCAGCGGTTTCAGCGCTAGCCTGGCAAGCATGAGGACCCGGGTTCAAACCCCAGCACCACGTACACAACTAAGTGTCGGAGCAACAAAGGCCATGTGAAAAACTAAATAAAGTTGTTTCTCTCTTTCTCTGTCTCTCTCACTGTCCCTCTCTCTTAAAAACAAACAAACAAAACTAGGACTGGAACTACTGTATGACCCAGCTCTCCCATTCTTTGGTATATATCCAAAAGACTTAAAGTCAGCATTACTAAAGCAATGCAGCCACGTTAATATTTATAGCAGCACGATTCACAACGGAACCAGCCTATGTGTCCACCAACCAAGAAACCAAGCAAATGTGGTCTATACACACAATGGAGAGTTAAGTCATAAAGAAGAATGAACTTATGGCATTTGCAGGTAAATGGGTGAACTGGAGACTGTCACCTAAGTGAAAGAAGCCAGACCCCAAAATTCAAAGGTCAGATGTTTTCTCTGATATGCAGAAGCTAAACCAACCTAAGGGATGGGGTGACAGAAAGAGGAAGGAAGAAAAGGGAGAGTGAATTTCATCAAAAAAGAGGAAAAAGGTCAACAGAATAGACAAGGGGATTGAGAGAGAGGAAGGAGGGACAGGAAAAGAGAAGAACAGCGGAATGAATCTGATGAAAGTGAATTCCAACGTCAAGTATATCCACGAGACACTGATTTAAAAACAACAGCAACAAAACTACCAATAAACTGCAGAAAGATCTGCGGGAGCAGGGCAGTGCTGGGGCCTGAATTAGAGCAATTGATATTCCATGCTTTTGTGGTTGTGTTGAAACGTATGCTAATATTATAAATAATGAAGAAGAATCAATAAAAAGGAAAAGTTCTATCCACTTTTTTTGTTTTTCTTGCAGTACTGGGGCTCAAACCCAGGGCTTCACACATGCTAGGCAAGGGCACCTAATATTTAATGCTGTCCTGCAAAGGCCCACGAAGATCCAGGCAGAATTTAGCAATTTATAAGCTTTCTTACTAAATTCGTTTGTAACTTTTTATTTCTTTAAAAACCTAATTGTCATCTCTTTATAAAATTAGTAACCATTTAAAATAAGAGTTGACACACATCTGTCTGATTCTGTAGACCCCTACTGGTCACACAGTAGTCTGTTGATAACAACCAACAAAGGACAAAAGGTTTTTTGTTTGTTTAGAGAGAATCAGTTTTATTCAGTTTTTCATTTGGCCTTTGCTTCTGACAGTCAGTCAGTTTTGTATGTGGTGCTGGGGTTCGAACCCGGGTCCTTGAGCATGCCAGGCACTCCAACTGCTGAGCCACTGCCCCAGCCCCACTAAGGGCATTTGTTCTGGCCAACTTTATCAGATCCCTCCCATTCTTCCTGGGGAAATAGAGCAGTTTTGGGGAGGTGACCCCTGCAGGACTGAATTAACTGAGAATGGTAGCCCTCCTTCTGGAACTGGGGCGGGTGTCATTAGGAAGTGTAAAATTTTCCATAGTCACAGCTCTCCAGATTTTAATTGGCTCCTTGCCCTCAAGTCAGAGTTCCTTCTCTGAATGAATGTTTCGGAAGGCTCTTATCTCCATGCCAGACACAGCTCCAGCGCCTCCTGACCAGGCAAGTTAACTCTTCAGCCACCACCATCTGGTACACACCGCCGTCCCCGTCCAGCTTCTGAAACCCATTAAGCCCACGTTGAACTGAGCAGACAGTAATATCTATTAGGCTTCTTTTTTTCCTTTTTGAATGTCATTATTATTAATTTTTCAAGCCTTTTTTTTTTGCCCCCCTCCTCTCTCCTGCCATTCTTTGCTACTTAATTTTGTTTGCTCAGAATCTTTAACGTTCTGTTTCCCTTTTGACTGTTTCACCTTGGTAATTGCTTATTCTTTCCTTTTTTGCTTGCTTCATGTTGGATTTCTTTCCAATGAACTTTTTTTCTAAGAGATTCAGTTAAAAAAAAAAAAAAAAAAAGCCTGCTTCCCTGAAACTTCCCAGATGCAGCTAAGCTGTTATCTCAGATGTTTTCTGAAGTTGAGGGAAATAATGAAATAATGATAAAATCATGCAGGGAAGGAATGTACTAGAATTCTTCAGGGAATCGGAGTGTGTGTACACATGTATATATGTAATATATTCATGTATTATATATATATACACACACACACATGTAGTAAAGAACTTGGGTCATGCAGCATCCCTGAATCTGAATGCCAGAAGCTGCTGCAGAACTTGGAAGGACCAATGTCCCAACTTGAACGCCACTGATAGGAGACTTCTTTCTTCCTAGGATCAGCATTTTATTCTGTTCAGGTCTTCAGCCAATTGGTGGGGTCCACCCACATATAAAGGGAAATCTGCTTTACTCAGTTCCACCCGTTTAAATGCCAATCTTATCTGAAAACACCTTTGTGGAAACACCCAGAATAATGCTTGACTGACCACTGGAGCACACTGGCCCAGTCAAGTTGACATAAAATGAACCAGCGCAGGCTTCTCGCTTTCTCAGTGACCACACAGCCCAGCCCTGGGGTTAAGATTACTTGTTCGGTGTATACAGAAGTTAAACCAAAGAAAAGAGCCGAAGTCTTGGTTCACAGCTGTGGCGTTGTTTTAGCTTTGTGCTGCTGTTTGCACTGCCTGGTTGTACCCCCTTGTGCCCCGCATCATGTACGTTCCTCTTCCTGGTCTCTGGTCAGCTGTCTCCCATTCCCTGCAGAAAGCGTTCCAGATCTTCTCCCCTTTTCACAAGGTCACTTTCCCAGTCCCTCCCACTTTGCTCTCTGCCTGAGATCTTGTCCTCACCTCCGCAGATGGGAGAAGCTGAGGCCACAGCAGCTAGTGTCCTTGCTAAGGTCACACATGGAGGTTTAGTTTGAAGCAATTTGTCCTGTTAGCCCTGGGAGCCCACTGGGTGCTAGACTCCTCGCCAAGTGCTAAACACTCTCATCTCCTACACCTCAAGGCTTCTCTGTGCCTCTGTCCTCCGCCAGCCAGCCTGTCCCTGCCCTTCCACTCTGCTCCAGTCTCCCCGTCTCACGCCGGCCCTCTGCACGCGGGCCCTGGCACTGCATTTGCTTCTTTAACACTCTATTCTAGCCAGGGTCCCCCTTTTATGCATATTTTTAAATTGTTGGTTTTTTCAAAAACAAAAACAACCTAAGCTTGACAAATAGAAAAATGAACAAGGAGGAAAAGATGACTCAGGTAGGTGGAGGCTGTGTGATAAACAAGCCTGTGTCTTTTCTGCCCTTGCTGAAGCAGCCGTGGAGGGATGTAATTGTGTTATGTTAATTGTACAAGGGGCTATGGTCCAATGGCAACTGGGGGAAACTCAGCAGAGCCTGTTTGTTTAGATTCCTCTCCCTGCCCAGGGATAAGGGTGCTCCTTGCCTTGGGGTACAACAAGGGCACCTCTCACATCCGGGTCTCGAGACCTTCTTCAGTGTGAGGACAGAATGATGATCTGCTTTAGGGGAGAAGAGTAGGGAGAGCTGAGAGGGACCTGACTGAGACAGGTGGGCTCTCAGGAAGAGAGAAAAAGAAACCTTTTCTAGAAGGAGACCCAGATCTATAAACATGGCCAGCCGTACTTGCCTCTTGAGTTAGATGAACAAAACATCCAGCGTGTGCTTGTGCAGATCAACTAGAACAAAAGCTACCAATTTAATGTCACCAGAATCCAAAAGACCTACACAGTGCGCCCACAGCTGATTTATGGCTAGACTGCTTGATCACGAAGAAGCATTCTGAGCCTCAAATGTCAAATGATTGGCATGGAATTTGCTTTTCACAAAAGCTTGCCTGGGAATCTGCATTTTCTTCAGAGGAAAATCGCGTAGCCAGAGAGCTCAACCCTGGCTGTGTCACATCTCTTCTCTGAGAGGTGCTTGGGGATGTGTACACCTTTGCTTTGCTGTCTAACAAATCTTTGCTTGTGTCTTGCTTTCAAAGTGTCCTGAAATTCTCTCCGGAGGCTTAAATCTGGAACCTGTATGGACTGAGTTGAGGTCCCACTGACCTATTAGAAGAACCTCTTAGACCATTGTCAGGTTACTTAACTGCTTGTGCTGTTTCCTTGAGTGGGGGTGTAGCATATACCGTACTCTACCTACCTGTGTTATTAACCAGAGCAAAACTCCATCTTTTTATGTAGACCCATGTGCATGTGAATGCCCAGAAAAGGCCCAGAAAGCAGTCACTGCTGGGACAAGGCCAGTGTGAGGACAAAGCAGTGGTCCCTGAGGATTTCAGCTGCGAGGTGAGACTGTGCTCCAGTCCAGACTTCTTTTCACTAAAAAAAGATTACTATTATTGTTATTATTTGCTTAAATAAAAGAGAAGTAATAAAACCCCACAAAAGCCTCCTTTTATAATATGGTCTATAATGTGGGAATTAGTTTTTTTGTTTTTGTTGGGTGTTGGGGATCCAACCCAGGGCCTTGCACATGCTAGGGGAGCGCCCTACCACTAAGTGCTCTGGGAATTAGTCCATCCCCTTAGCACAATTACACCCAGCTCAGAAAAGAAATCCTGTGTGTTCATCCTCGTTAATTTAAGATCACCATTTAGTCCAGTGTTTTCAAACTGCAGATCCATTAGGGGGTTGTGGTGTTATGCCCAGATCTCGAGTCCCCAAAGACCACCAAGAAGCCGAATCCGATGCAAACACACGAGGGTGCAGACTCGAGCCTGGGCTCCCTCCGGTGCCGATGCAGCAGATCTAGGAAGAGAGCCCTGAGCCCTAGTACAGAGGGATTTTTATAAGGTTTCATGGTGAAGGGGGAAATTCAAACGTAGCAGGATACATGATTGGTTGATCTTCTAACACATATGGTATATTTCTATTGGCCATTGTACCCTCTGTCTCGGACTTCTACCATATACAGTTTGGTATGTTCCTGGAATGTTAGGAATTGGCTCATCAGCTCCTGATTGGCTGTTGCTAAGGGTCAGTTCATCTGGAATTTAGGCCTACTCCAGGTACAAGTCAAACTGGAGCCTGGCATGGCCACAGCATGGCTAAACTGCTGTGCACTTTCTTTCAGCAGCGGTTCAGCCAAGCGGCCGCTCTGCACTCTTCACTGAGGCTTGCCTGAGCCCCTGCCTGCGTCCTTTCTCAGTGGCGCAATCAGTATTTTCTTAATAAAAAAAAAAAGAAAAAGGAAAGAAATGAAAGGGTGAGAGGAGGGGAAGGAAGAAAGGAAAACAACTGAGCGGAACAGAATAGGATAAAATTTAAAGCACTGGTTGCTATACAAGCTATAAGTGCAAATAGCGTTGGAGAAGCTGTGATGTGACTTGTATTTCTTGCTGTTTTGAAAGTTTGAAAATCGATGTATTTTTTCCTTAACTTTGTAGGACAGCTAAATAAGACTTTATAAGGCAGCTAAATAAGACTCCTAAATAAGATTTTTTTCTTTTGTGCCTTTGCAGTGTACATTATCTTTTTTTTTTTTTTAATTGAGAGTTCTCATTAAGTTGCCTGGGCTGGCTTGAATGTGCGATCCTCCTGTCCCAGCCTACCAAGTTGCTGGGATTACAGGTGTGCACCACCACCCCTAGCTCGCAGGGTACATTTTTTTTTTAAGAGAGAGGGACAGAGAGGAAGAAAGAGAATTTTTACTCAGTTTTTCATGTGGCTTTAGTTGTTCCTACACTTTGCTGTGTACGTGGTGCTGGGGTTAGAACCCACGTACTCAGGCATGGCAGGCAAGCGCTGTAACCCCTGAGCCATCCATCGCTCTAGCCCCTTGCAGTGCACATTGTCTTAAGTAATGCTAACTCTGGAAAAAACCAAGCACTTCAAGTTTAGTTTTTCCATTTTCTCATTAAGTTGAACTCTGAAAAAAGAGTAAATGTTGTAAATGTTGATGTAGGAACTTGTCTGCTCCATTGGCGGGCTCCCTAAAGCACCAAACGCTTTAGCAACTTAATGAGAAAACTAGCCAGTTAATACATGACCTGGTGTGAATTTCTTTTCATCTCGACTCTTTATTACAAAATGCTATAGATAATACATATAGAATTGTGAAGTTTTCAGATTTGTCAGTAAAGGATCCAGAAGCCATACTATTCAGATGGGGGGATTTGGAGACTGAATTTCCTGACGTTATGATGTCTAGAACAGGCATATAAAGTTATGATGTCTAAGACATATAGGATGCTTGAAGCACGTGTGACGACACGCTTCTGTGCATCCGTGTAAGCCTCGTGAATGTTCTTAACCATACAGAAGATGTTTGATAAGAACCATATCTAGCGAAACACACATGACATATGTTTAAACATGGAAATGTAGTCATCCCTTTCCCTGTCCTAACAAGCTCCCCTTTGGAGCTACGTTAGCAGACATGGCTGCTAGTGCAGGACTTAGGGCTTAGGTGTGCCTGAGTGTGAGGCAGGGAGTGCAGCACTGGGGAATCCTGCTTCAGTAGGTCTAAAGTCAGATCAGCTCCATTAACTGTCCTGTTTCCCCTAAAAGAAAATAGCTCAAGTAATTCATGATCCCAGGTGTTATTTTTATAATGCATTGCATTATACATGTGTATAATGTAGCTGTGATTTTTTTTGTCCTATTTGGTAATCTGTTTTCACTTATTTAGTGCATTCTTATTTAATGTGCTTAATTATTCACTCTTAATTTTACTGCAAGTGTGGGGCTATTTCCTTTCAATGGCAAAGAAAATGGAGCCAGATAATCATGTTATTCAAATCTGTTTTTACTTATAGAAGTAGTACTCCTGCCTCTCAGAAACAGTGAGTCTTAAATAGGAACGCGGCACCCAGCCTTGCCTGATTTACTACTGAACTAATCCCACCTACTAGCAATGTTGGAATGGAGTTCTATTTCCAACTCCTATCATTCTTCAGGATACTCAGACTGGTGATGGAGAAAGCTTTCAGTCTCGAAATTCACACCTGTCCTTGTATTTTGCCAATGATCATTCTGATGGCAGGCCTAGCTGGGTAAGAGCCCACCATGTCCCAATGTGATGGTTCACATTGTGGGGGGCTGAGGAGCACCCGTGGTTTTGGCTTGAAGGGAAAGGAAGGATTTGAATCCAGAGCATATCTTCCAGTTAGTCCTTCCCAGGTATAATAAGTACAGGAGACCAGAGCTAATATTAGGCAGCCATATTGCAGAGCCAAATCGCTTTGGACAAGGGAAGCTTAGAAAAACGCCTTTTTACCAATGTCCTTCCAAATGCCTGGCTCACTGAAGCCTTGATCAATATAATTGGTTGTAGGAGGCCCCATCCTGGGCTCTGGCTTAATTCTGTGCTGTGGTAGACAGCACAGCAGAAGAGTTGCCTGCCTTCCAAGTTGCCTGCATATCATGTATCTGATGTGAAGGAATTTCTGGAAAAATCCTGCACATTCAAAAGATATTCCTGTAGACAATGGAATTTTCTTTACTTGGTTTGAGTTTCACTTTCAGGCAATGAAGTTTGAGTCTGTGGTTTTCGGGCTACAGGTTTTGTTTTATCTCACTTGAACTTGGCCTCTGGCACATTTCTGTACTGTGATATTTCTCCTTCCCAGAAACATCAGCGACAGTCAATGTATGGCATGTATCTATATCTCCATGCAAATAAGAGGAAAATAGCATTTGTATTTTAAAACCCTGGTAAAATAATAGCTCCTGGGGTTGGGGATTTAGCTCAGTGGCAGAGCGCTTGCCTAGCATGCACAAGGCCCAGGAGTTTGGTCCTCAGCCCTGAAAAAAAAAACAAACAAACTCCTAAAAACTCTCCATTTATCACAGGTCATTTAAAAAATGTGCCACCTCAGTTGGCCTCTCTAGTACCTCCATCTTCTTCTGCTCCACAGCTACATGAATTTCCCTTTGGGTAATTTTCCTCCTTCATCACGGAGGAACAGATTTAGCAGAGACTTCTGCAGCTCCCCTTTGCATCTTGTCACCTGGGGCCTTTCCCTTGGGTGTGGCGGTGGCAACTGAGGCTCTGGCTGCAGCAGGGCTCAGGGCAGAGTAGAGATTGCTCTGGGGATCACAGAGATTTGATGGTGCTGGGCGCAGCTAGACCTTCATTTCTTCTCCCACCAACTGGGCTGCCCCACTGGGTGTGCCTCTGAAATTCTGACCTGGTGTGAAATCTTCGCCCCGACAGGGATTCTGAGCAAACCTCTTTCAGGATCTTCAACAGCTGCCCTCACCGCTGATGCCGGTGATGTGGATGTCGGGTTCGTGTCCTCTCGGAGTCGAAGAATGAAACCGAGGGACACCGAGGCAAGCAAACAGAGTTTATTTAAGAAGAGAGAACAGGGCAGACTTCCCTCAGGTGGGGAAGGGAGCAAAGGGCTCATGGTGGAATTGAGTCGTCTCTTATATATGCTATCTTTCTCCATTCGGTCCTTATCTCCCTGCCCTTGCACTTAGAGGTTATGTCCTTGCCTCTGTACCTAGGGGCCAGGGAAGGAAAGTGGTTCCTCCTCTAGCAGCAGGGAGTGTTTGCCTTTGGGCCTCATTGACATATCAAAGGGAATGTCAAAAGAGAAACCAGTCTCCTCCAGACCGACTCAAACATTCTATCTACTCTGACTGCCTAACTTTTTCTATCTCAACACTGTCCTCCGCAGATGGACAAAGGATTAATTCTGCCCATGGTGATGAGTTTCTTTTTCACAATCTATCCACTCAGTTGACATCTACTACTGGATTATTTCTACCACGTTCTAAGTGGATATGTCCACAGCTGCTCATCACCTATATTTGGAACCTTGATACACGTGAAGGGAGGTCTGAACAGGATGAGTCCATCATTCATCCATTTCCTGAATGGCCATCTGTTGAGTTCCTGCCGTGTGCTGATCATTGTTAGTGGCCAGGGATATAAAGAAAAGAAAAAATTCTGACCCCAGGGAAGCTGGGAAGCTCTGTGGGGCTTTTTTTGTTTAACAATATTGAAAGAACTCTAAAGATGGTTCACCCTCCAGCCCAGGGGTCCCTTTCAATCTTTTCCTTTGTAGGCTGAGGACCTTTATATTCTGGTGCAACCAGATGACCTGAGAAGTGAGGGTTCCCAGATGACCAAACGAATACCCCTGGGCTTTTCACTGGAGTGGTTCATTAGCAGAGGGAGTGCTGGCACGAATTCGCTGCAGGCCACTTTTGGGCAGATGGCATAGCTCTGCCCCAACCCTTGCCAGCACCATGGGACTGGATTCCCTCTGCTGCCTGCAATCAGAACTTAGTTCTGAAGGGCACAGGCTGAGGGAGGTACAGAAGCGGGGAGAGTGGGGGCAACGAGATGTCTGCATTGGGTGGTTCTGGTTCTTTCTGTGTAGCAAAGAACCCCAAGATGGTGCAGCGAGAGTGTTCTCTGCTCATTGTGAGGAGGATGGAGGCTCTGATTGGGGTAGGGGAGAGGACCAGAATAATCAAAAAGCAGCTAGAAAAGTCAACTTTTCCTACTCTTGGGTAGGATGCCCATTATCATGGAGAGGAGCAGTTTGTTCATGTTCTTAGCAGTGTGGGACCTGTTCTGAAGCGTTAACCAATCCTCCAGAGCCGCACAAGGACTCTTCCTAGTGAGACAGATTAGGAGAGACAGTGAAATGGCTAGGTAGTCAGGACAGAGGGCCCCTATCCAAGAGCTAGCTGGCAGAGGCAGAGAGTGATTGACAGGGCATGCTCAGGGCCTTCAAATGCAAAAAGACCATGAGGCTCACCTTTGTCCCAACTAAGATGGGGGTGGTAACAGGCTTGCTCAGGGCCTTCAAATGCAAAAAGACCTTGAGGCTCACCCTAGTCCCTGACTAAGAGATAGGGGTGGTCACAGGTGGATACTAGGAAGTGTTTGCCACCTTTTGTTTTAACCTATGGAGCTCTTGACCAGTTTCAATGCCTGTTTTACATAGATTTTAGCCAATGGAGTTGATGCATTTCTCAATGCCTGCTTTGCATGAATGGTAATTATGCTCATACCCCAAATCTATATATCCTGTGGCCTAACCTCCATTAGACGGTGTCCTGCTTCCAGGTACCCCTCCGCTTTGCGGAGTCTCTGCTCTTCTTCCCAAATAAATCCTACTCCTTTTACTCCTCCTTCCGTGGTTGTCCATGGATTTTATTCTTCAAATTCATGAGCTAAGAACCCAGAAGATTGGCGCCGAATTCCTGGGATGAATTTCCACCACACCAAGAGCTGCAACACCCAGCTTTTAGCTGGAAAACTGCTAACACTTTCGGCTGCAGACACCTGCAGCCAGCCCAAATTAACTGGGAATGGCTGCAAACACTAGAAATGGGCAATTTTGGCTGCTGGAATCTGTAGCGGCCCAGACTCCATTCACCAGCGGGAGCTGAGAATCCGGCCTCATCTCAAAAACCCCGCATCACTAGAAGAATTAAAAAAGCTTATCTGGAAATTGAATGAAGAAAACACACACACACACACACACACACACACAAAAGTTGGGGCTTTCTTTCCTGACAGTAGGGGGCTCCAGACACCCATAGGATACATACAAAATAAATGTTTTCATTATAGATTTGTTTGGTAGCCTGATTGGACAAAGGTTGAAAAAAATGCTCAATGATAGAACATGTGCTTAGCATGCACAAGACCCTGAGTTCCATCCCCAGCAGCAATAACGAAGAAAAGCCATTGTAGAAATGCTTAAAAAGTGAGTGCAGAGCCATTGTTTACAGTATCCAGCTCATTGACTCATTTAGTTCTCAAAACAACCCTGTGAAACGTGACCATAAGAAACTAGAGGTGGAGTCAGTCACCTGCTCACAGCCACAAGGGTCTTCGGCAACTCCGGCTGACTTGAAGCTGTGTTCTTGGAACCACTGGGCCACACTGCCCCACTTTTCCTTCTGAAGGATTATTAATATACTGGAAACCAGTGGAGTCTTTATAGGAAGACAATTTGTTTTGGATTTTGAGGGAGAGAATGTTACTCAAGATCTGAAATAAAAGGGAAAAAAGGAAAGAGTCCTGTTTGTTCAGACATCTGTCACTGACTGTAGTGTCAGAATCGTGTCAGCCACGGTGGGATTCTTGCCCACATTTCAGAGAAGGCCATGTCTTTAGCTCCATTTTCCCTCCCCCATCTGCTTAGGATTGGGCCAGGATATAGGAAACGGGGCTTCTAGCACAGCCGTTCTCTGAGGCTGGGGTCAGGTGCTTGGCCTCCTAGAATCTTTGTTTTCTAGAATGGAAAGCTGGGATGCAACATGGCCCCCCTCAGAACTGGGAATATCCAGTGCGCCACACACCTCGTGGCCAGGACAGGAAGGGGAGCGTTTTGGGTGGAGGATGCATTCAGCTTTCCTCCCAGGGAGGGCTGGGGGAGGCGGAGGCACGCCACCCAGCAAGGAAAGCTTTGCAGAGGGATATTTTTGAGTCTGATGCACAATCCCAAGCAGTGACGTCCCAGTGACTCAGCCCAGTGGGTGGAACTGATTTTCAATAATGACAGTATCACCGTCTCTCTCCTCCTACATTGTCATACATTACCAAACATGTGCTCACTGGCCCTGAACCCACTAACTCGGCTCCTCTCCTCCGGCTGGAGTGAATGGAGTGAACTGGGGCGTCAGAACATCCCTCGGAGTGCATCGTGGGGTGATGTTTTTCTCTTCCTCTGAACAAAACCCAGATAAACAAGGGTGGTAAAAAAGGTCACCTTGTACATCCCCCGATTTTCAACAGTCCTCTGGGATTTGAGGCATAATTATAGGCACCATTACCAGGGAAGAGGCCACTTTAATTAATTAGAAAGGGAAGCCACCCAGTTAAAAACAATTAGAAAACTTGGTAGCATTTTAGAGAGAGAGCCAGTGCAGTAATTGTACTGGGCCATTTACAGATGCTGTTTTCAGACAGAACAATACAGAAATCAACTCAGGAAAAAGAGTGCAGGTCATAGCCGCGTTTGGAGCTAACGAGTGACCGAAACAGTGCCCGGGCACAGTAGCAGTCTTGTGTCCTCCCTGACCCTGGTTGCTGCCAGAGCTAAGGGGTCAATTGAGGACTTCGCTGGGGCCTCTAAAGGATGGCAGTGGTGAAGCCAATAAAAATCAGAGCCCTGGAGCCAGCAGCGGGAGGAAATAGGAGGGGGTCCCTAGGAGCAGCCTACCTGTCTGCTTAGGGAGAGCAGTGAGTCGGAGATAGGAAGGGTGATGTTGGGTAAGGAGTGCTGAGGTTGCAGGGCGTGGGTACTGTGGGTCCCATCCCCAGCCCACCCTGCCTTTTCTCATCTCACAGTCTGAGGCCCCAGACTGAGAGCTGGGACCGAAAGTGATTTGTTTGTGTGCTTCAGTTTATGAAATATTCATTGTGGGCTGGGGTGTGTGTAGCTCAGTGGCAGAACATTTGCTCCAGGTCCTGGGTTCCAGCCCCAGCACTGCTAAAGTAATTATTTAATTATTTTCCTGTGGACTAATGACAAGTACAAAAAGAAAAAAAATTTTTAAGAGAGAGGGACAGTGAGAGAGACAGAGAAAGAGAGAAACAACTTTATTTAGCTTTTCACATGGCTTTAGTTGCTCCAACACTTAATTGTATATGTGGTGCTGGGGTTTGAACCCAGGTCCTCATACTTGCCAGGCAAGCGCTGAAACCACTGAGTCACCGCTCCAGCCCCAATAAGTACAAATTTAAAATGAGGCTTAATTCTTCTTGTCAAAAATAAATGATTTCCCTTTTTGTTTGAGCACTTATTTACTTTAGGAAACTTGGAAAAAAACGTATATAAAGCCTTTGGAATACTTGATTGGCATTCTATCAGCTTTGTGACCTAGGCCTGTCTTTCTGAGGTCCCAGGAAGCCACCTCTTTGTAAACACCATCTCCCAGTTTCTGAGGCATGACAGGGCCTAACTTAGGTGGGCGCTTTCCTCCAAGTTTCAAAAGTGCCTTCTCTCGTAGAGATACAAGTCTGCATCTCTGTGCCATAAAGCAGTTAGCTAACCAGATGCTACCTGATTTCCAGGTAAAGCCAGCATGAGCTGCGTGTGACCGGTGCTGCTGATCAGCCCTACTTGAAATCTCATTATTGCTTAATTTAAAATCATATTTGATGGTGGCATCTGGTTGACGGTATGACAGAGTCAGTATCTTTTCTGTGTTTGTGGTCTCTCCTCTGACCGCCATGGATGTGCACCCCATTCTGGGTTTAATGCTCATTTAGTGCTAGAAGCATTCATTCTCTGCTGCCACAGGAAAAGAGGATTCCTGGATGGGAGAGGCTGTAACAGTATGTCCCCAGCAAATCCTACTGTGTGTAAGGATTGAACCCAGAGGCACTTTACCACTGAATTACATTCCCAACTCTTTTTTTATTTATTATTTTGAGACAAGGTCTATCTAAGCTGTTTAGGGCCTAAGTTGCTAAGGTTGGCCTTGAACTTACAGTCCGCCTGCCTCAGCCTCCCTGGCTGCTGGGATTACAGGTCTAAGCCACCAGGCCCAGCATAGCACCAGGTATATATCACCTTGACTTTCTACAATGAAAGTTCTCTTTAAGGACTCAGATACTTTCCAAGAGATGATCTTAAAGCTGGGTGAAGTAAGAATCAAATATCACTACTTTCACTGGAAGAAAGGGGCTGATGGAATCAGGAGAAAAGCAATGAACTGTCAAATCCCTCAACTTGAGAACCTGCTGCCATGCCCGGACCAGCTGCTGTTCACTTTTCCTGCAGGAATTCACACTATTTTCAGTTACGATAGTATGACTTCCTTTTCCAATCACCTTCAACATTCACATTTCTCTCAAATCCCTGGACGTGATCTGTACACATTACATGTGATACATTCTCCAAAATACAGTTTGCTTCATTCTTAGGTGTGGGAGCAAGAGAAATGAATGCCTGTGACCACAGAAAGATTTATGCATTAATGTTCATGGCAGTTTTATTCAAGATAACTAAAATCTGGAAGCAGACCAAATACACACACCTATTAACAGTCAAATGGATAAATGTTTTTGTTTTTTTAAAGAGAGGGACAATGAGAGAGAAAGAGAATCAATTTTATTCAGTCCCTCATGTGGCCCCTGTTGCTCTAACACTTCGTTGTGCGTGTGGTGCTGGGGTTTGATCTCCTGTCCTCGTGCATGCCCAGGCAAGCCCCATAGCCACTGAACCACTGCTCCAGTCCCAGATAAATGAATTTTGATATATCTATTCAATAGAATTCTACCTTGCCATTAAAATAAGCAACTAATGGTGCAATAGCTTTAGTGAATCTCAATAACGTGATGCTGAGATAAAAAGGCTAAAGAAACCAGACACAGAGCCAACGCACCGTGTGAGCCCACACACATGAAATTCTACAACAGGTCAACGGACCTACAGAGATTGGAAGTGGCTAGTGGCTGCCCACCGTGGGGGTGGGAGAGAGTGACTGCAAATGGCATGAAGGAGCTTTCTGGGATGATGGACACACACACTCTATCTTGATCAGGGTGACCCTGGTGGGCCCTGAGCTGCCAGAGTGTCCAGGCTGGTAAGACCTCACTTCTGCATCAGCCTCCTGCCCTCCTCAATGCCCTCACTCCTGAAGTTAGGTCACCAGAGTCAGGATTTCTGGCCTGGGAAAGCCCAAGCAGGTGCACTTTCTCCCCTCAAGCCCTTGACCTGAGGAAGCCCACGCTGAAGGCAGGTGGAAATCTAACTGGATGTGGGAGGGTCTCTGAAAATCTCTGGGATCCTCCCTGATATCCGCTGAGTTTATGGTGTCTATTTAAAAGACCAAGTTACAATCCAGGCCAGTGTCTCCCTGCCTGAATCTGCGCTGGGGGTAGGGAAAGCAGCCACCTCCCCCACCTGATAACCCATAAGGGCAACGTCAGGGAGCAGTACTCATGATGGTTTGTGTGACAGAGGGAAGCAGATTCTCTCTCCACATTAGTTACCACTGACAAGAGGTGATTTTCCTACACTTGACACTCTTGTTTTGGGAAAGAATTTTTGTGCTTAACCAAATATAAAACCTGACAAGTATTTCTTCCAAATGAATCAGTGGGGAGGAGCTGAAGTGACATTTTTTTCAAAGAAATGAAATATTTAAAGACAGAGTTTTCTATTTCTCCCCCTGGGGAAGAGACCCCTTAATATTCCCATCAGCACTGACATGTGTGAATCACAGCGTTTTCATTCCTATAAAAGCATCGTGACTCATCCCCACCCCAACAGCTGTGGCTGCACACCACCCCCCGACAGTACAGGCTTTCCCCAGGGAGAGCTCGGGTCACGCCACCCTGGTTGTAAAGTGCTATTGTGAATCAGCCTTCTGTCTGTTTGTTTCTTTTTCTTTTTCTTTTTAAATAAAGAGAGAAAGAGAGAGAGAGGGACAGTGAGAGAGAGAAAGGAAGAGAGAGAATCAATTTTATTTAGTTTTCATGTGGCTTTCGTTGCTCTGACCCTTCCTTGTTTATGTGGTGCCGGGGTTCGAACCTGCATCCTTGCGCATGCCAGGCAAGCGCTGTAACCACCTAGCCAAGGCTCCAGCCCCCTTCTGACTGTTTCTTTTCAGAGATGGACGAGGGATAACCCTGATGCCAACTTTGCACTTATGATGTAATCACAGGGCTCTGCAGAGGGTCCCTCTCCCGTTGTCAAGGGACCTTGGGATTTTTGAAACTTAAAATCTATGAGATCAGCGACATCCCTTGGACCTCTGCAGATTGGTTGCTTATACTTCAGCGGTCACACCCTCAGCCCCTCCTAAAGACCTGAAGACAGAGGCCAAGGTGATGTGGAGGGAAGGCAAGGAGACGGGATAAAGACGAGAGCTCCAAAGACCTCAGGGTCCTAGACTTAATGATGGCCTCAAATGTTCCATATTATCTGTATTAAAAGTTGATTAATTAAAAAGAGAGAAAGAAAAAATTAATCTGTTCATTTGTTATGAAGCAGATGTTCTATGGCCCCAGAAAGCTAAGACCCAGTCTTTACTCTCAAAAGAGCTCCCAGTCCTCTATGGGAAGCCAATGCAAAAGCCCAATCCCATTATTCAGAGCTTCAGAAACAACGGCAGTGATGGCAAGCTTGGGGTCTCGGGGTGGAAAGGAAACACACAGCATCCCTGGTCCCAAACTGACAGATGACAACAAGAGCTTATGTTAACTAAGTGCATCCCAGGCACCAGCCTAGGTTTCCATACCCACAGCTTCCTGTGCCTTCAAACCATGAGGGAAGTCGCAGTGTCACCCCCATTCTATGCAAGAGCAAGTCGGGAGTTAGAGAGGGAAGGTGCCCGAGGTCACCTGGAAGGCACAGCCCACTCTCCCCTGTGGCCCTGGAGGCCAGTGGCATCCCTGAGAGGAATTATTCTTCCAGCAGCACTGCCACGGCTGGCATCCCTGTGGCTTGTTTCTGGGTGTGCTTACCCCTGAGGTCCAGTGGATCCTGTTTATACTGGTGTTGAGCTTTGGGGTGACTCGGAGCAAGAAAAACTAACACATATACTGGGATCTGAAATATGAAAGGGATCCACCATAAGGAGGTGGGATAGGGTAAGAGGTTTCTGGGCACAAAAGCTGTAGTGGGTTGAGGGGCATTCCCCCAATTTGTTTGGGTACCCCAGTACCTCAGGATCTGACCTTGTGTGGACAAAAGGTTGCTGCAGGTGAGTTTGGATGAGGTGATATCAGAGTGAGGTAGATTCTTGATCCAAGATGACTGGTGTCTTTATGAAAGGAGGAGAGGGACACACAGAGAAGGTGGCCATGTGATGATGGTGGCAGAGACTGGAGAGAGGCATCTACTGTCAAGGACACCAGAGATTCTTGCCCATCACCACAAGCCAGGAGAGAAGCAAGAAAGCCCTGTGCTGGAAGTGCCTGGTGAGAAGAGGAGGGCTTCCTGCTCCTCTAGTGGGGCTGCTGGTCACTGCCCTGGGGGCCGTCCCCAGCCTCACCCTGGCCTTGTGCCCCGAAGGAACCTTTGATTAAGTCAGAGGAGATGGGTTCCACCTCCCTGTTGCTAGCCAGGTATCTGAGTTCCCGCCTTCTCTGCTGTCACAGGGGAGGGTGTAATGACTGTCTTTGGGCCGTCTCTCCCAGGGTTCTAGTGGGGAAATTGAAAGTTAACTGCAAGTCACAGGCACCAGAGCGTTGACTGCACCTTTCCCTGTTGCCACAGTCAGTAGACGCTCCCAAGGGAATAGGGAAACAGGCAGGGCTTGCTATGGTTATAACAAAATCTCAGGACCTGGAGACTGCATAGAAGAGGCTGGGGCCAGAGCAAGGGACAGGCAGAGAGGTCTTCAGGATGAGAGTAAATGGACAGATGAGGCCACAGCTGCTCCCCCACACCCTTACTGTTCCCGTTCCCATCCCCCTCTCCACACTAAGCCTAGGGAAACTTGGGGACTTCCAAACACCCTGCAGAGAGCTTGACAGATGTACTCTGGAGCAGGAGGGACCAAGGGATTGACATTTAAGCCACATTTCAAATCAAAAGAGAGTGTGTTGGGATGCCTGGGGTAGAGAGCGAGGGTGCTCAGAGCCGCACTCCCAAAACAGAACTGAGGGTGGCCTTCCCAGGGCTAGAAGATGACCCCAGAGGAGAGAGCTGGCGTTGCTCTATTTTGAGAGCAGTGCTGCCCTGTAGAACCATCTGCCAAGGCAAGCGACCCAGCAGAGGGAGCCTGGGTCTGAACATCAGAAGCCAGGGGCAACTCGGGGAGCATCCTCTGGGCCAGGGAACTGCAGTCAGGTCCCCTCACAGAGGGATCTCCAGAGGACCCACAAAAGCTGCACATTGAGGAGAGCAAGCATTTGGCATGCCACACCCAGGGCGCCAACCCCAGAAAGCTCCCACGCTACGTCCTGCCTTGAATTCTACCCTCCCTGACCCTCCCCACTCCAGGTCTGAAGGTGCCAGCAGAGTACTTGGGCAAGATACTGCTCAGTGGTAAAGTGCCTGTGGGTTCAATTCCAAATATCAAATCCAAATAAACACCCTCCCCACCCCCAAATACACCAATACCTGAAAAAAAGAGACTCGTCCTTAATAAAGAGAGTGACTGGAAAAAGTTGTGGGGCCTTCATTAGAATTCAAGCAGGGACAGGTAAGAACAATTTGATAGGAGTTGCTTAAAGAAGTGGTCAAAAAGAATTTTTTTTTTCTATTTGTACCATACCAAATCTTAGTCTCTCAGCAATAGTTCAACCAGTGGAAAATCCTTTTCTGGGAATGAAAAGATTGGCAGAGCCCACCCTTCCTATTGTAGCCAAATGAATACTCATGTAAGGGACGTATGTTAAACAGTTATCAAACATGGGGTTTGAGAAACCATCGTTCTCTTTCATTAAGGTTGTTTAGATCAAATGCTAATTTAGCAATAAAAATGCAGATCTCTGCTTAAGAAATGCTCTTTTCCTCCAAAGAAAGGAATGAGTCTACTCCTTAAATTGTGCTTTGCCATAATGTTTGTGAATTAAGATGATTGGAAGAGATTACATTAAGATCAGTGTCATCACACATGTTTGTGGACACTTTGAAACGGGTAGGAATGTATTAAATCACAAGCTATTATTAGAATAACTGTATAGTTTAGAAGGAATATGACACTTATTCACACTTATTGGAGGAATATATCAGAATCCAGAATTTCCACAAAATAGCATTCACAATGTCTGGGACACCATCCAAAAGCATCCACATACTAAGAAACAGAAATGTACTCCACTCTCAAGAAAAGAGATCACCAAGGGAGGCTGACTCAGAGATGACCCAGATTTTTAAAGCAATTATTATAACAATGCTCAATGACTTAAAGAAAGATATGTTTATAATAGCTTAAAGGTTCAAAATATTCACAGAAAAATAGAAGTAATGAAAAGAACCAAATGAGGGGCTGGGGATGTGGCTTCAGTGGTAGAGTGCTTGGGTGGGGTGCACAAAAAAGGTCCTGGGTTTCATCCCCCGTATCACCAAAAAACAAAACAAACCCAATCCAAAAACCATGGAACAACCGAAACAATGCAATATATGAAAAAAAGTCACTGACTGGGATAACAGCAAAGCGAAGGTGAAACAGGAAAAGAGTCATTTTAAAGATAATTGGGTAGAAATTATTCCATCTAAAGATGTACACTTCTACTTTGGTCCTAAGTTTACTGTCACCAAAGCAAAAAGGGAAATCACATAGGCTACAACCAAGTTGCTCCCCTCAGAGCTGTCACGTTGCCAGTCCCCACCTATCTGGAAAGACACTTTGTGCCAGTAATTCACTGTTTTCCCTCCACACCAATGTCCTTTCACACCCTGCTCTGTGAGGCTGGAGCGGGTGTCTGAGAACTGCATTTCATTTTCGCCAACTGGGTGCTTTTTAGGTTTTGCAACAGGAGACTGGAAGGCAGGAGGACGGGGAAGGGATTGCCTCCTGTTTGCCTGCCATTCCTGTTGGCACTTCCTTTAGCCCTTTCTCTGGCAATTGCAATTAATTCTGGTCTCAGCTTTCCCTCAGGGGCACCAGCACCTGCTGGACCCACACTGTCTGCCTCCTGGACGTGTGCGGTGCCAGTGTTCCGACCCCTCTTCTGAGCAAACTCTCCCTCTTATTCCCTCAACCTGCAGTTGACAGCTGCTTCCTGAATTACCTTTTTTTTTTATTAGTTGAATATGGACCTACAATTGAGGGGGAATCATTATCAAACAATCAAGAACAAATGTACATTCACATCGTTAGCCAAGGCTGATGCCATTCTGAATTATCTTTGTTAACCTCAGTTTTTCTTTTGAAAATTTCAGCCTTCTTATATTTGCTTTAATTTTTTTAAAATAGTTTTTTTTGGTTTCTGTTTTCCTGACTGGTCCTCAACTGATATATATCCCTTTAAAGTCAAATTGTCATGTCTAAAGCTGGCTGTGGAAAAAGATCGTGAAAGATGAAGTTTGCTCTTGGATCCAGGATGCCTCCTTTCAGGGCTCTGATCCACCCCAACCATGCACACTCCCGACCCCCTGCAAGCCTTATACCCCTTCATTCTACTCTCATGCCCTCAGGGACCACATTCTGATAGGTAGCATTAAGTGCTCGTAGACTTTGGTAGGATAAATTAGTCCCCTGGTATGCTAGCTTGTTACAGTGTCTCCCTCCCAGGTAATTTACCTCCTTGGCTTAGAACAAGCTTCTTAGAAAATCCCTGGCAGAGTGGTTGAACAATGGTTTTCACGCGAGTTGACACCACCTTCCGCTCTGTCCTCCCAAGGGGCTTGGATCTTCCTTCCTCCCCCCACCCATACCTTCCTTTCTGGGCCAGTGGGAAAGTTGAAGAAGCTCATGAGTAAGAGCATAGTCAGACTAGTGTGTTCCCACATGGCATAGTATGACCTAGGGCAGCTGCCAGAGCTTTATGGATGCTAGGAGAAATACAGTTATTCATCTTTAGCTGGGAAAGAGAAATCTGCTTAATTTTCTCAGGTAGCCAGTTAAACTTTGCTTCGAGTAATCGAGTGTAATTTGTGCTTCAGAATGTGTGTAACTCTTGTATATTTGATAATAAACGAGGTTCTCTACTTCCCCTTTCTGTGGAAAAGGATTTTAAGTTTTGTGACTCTTTCAGATCTCCCACAACACATGTATTTAAAAGCCTAGAAACACTCTCCTAACCATACAATTTAATCAACCAACCCAATGCTTTAAGACAGTTCAAGATGGGCTGGAGGGGTGGCTCAGCAGTTAACGGCGCTTGCCTGGCATGTGCAAGTACACGAGTTCAAACCCCAGCACCACACAATGAAGCCTCCGAGCAATGAAAGCCACATGAAGAAATTAAATCAAATTGATTCTCTCTCTCTCTCTCTCATTGTCCCTCTCTCTTAAAAAAAAAAAGATAGTTCAAGACAATACATGCAAGTCACAGGCGTACTGTGCAGTAAATGGTGGCTACGAGAATATTGCGCCAGGTTGTATTTTCCAACAATGGCCATAACCATCTCTTCCTCCTAACGCATTTTTTAGAAACCTGCCATTCCCCCATCAAGAGGCAGAGTCTGTGCTACCTCCCCTTGCACCTGGATGGGCTTTTATGACTGTCTTGCCTGGTGGAGCATAGGGGACACTTGCCTTCTGACACTTGGTCATGAAAGGTGACAGCACTTCTGCCTATCAGTCCTCCTTCCACCTCTCTTTTCTTTGGAGCCCTGAGCCTCCATATACGAAATCTAGCTACTCACATCCCACCATGAAGGAAAGCTCTTATAGCAAAATGACAGATGATATACTCCAGGAATCCTGCCATTCCAGCCATCAGAGTATGCCCAGCCCAAGGACCAGACACAGCAATGAACCTTCAGGTGATTTTAGCCCCAGTCACTTTGTGACTGCCACTGCATGAGAGAGAGCCCTCGGATCCACAAGGCAATAATACATTGTCATTATTCTGTTAAGTCACTAGGTTTGGGGCTGATTTGTTGTATTAGCAATGGCCAAAACAATACCAAAGTGGATGCCAAGTCCTTTGGAGGGATTACCTCATTTAATCCAGACTGTCCCTGAGATAAACATTTTTATTCGCAGTGAGAGAAAGGATCTATACAACTTCAAACTACGGTGGATCTGGGATTTCAATCTGGACAGTCTGACTCTAGAGCCCAAACACCCAACCACTAAGCCCTAGTCCTGCAGCGTGCCCCTTCTCTGCTTTTCTGCTGGGTAACAGCATGTCCTCTGACTCACATGTATATTTCCTGCGGCAGAGAAGCATCGTGAGTGAGCAGAGGAGGGGACAGCACGTTCTCAGGCATCCAGTTAATGTCTGAACCTCATCATAGTTTTATCTCTTTAGCTTTAAGACTGTGAGTTGCTTTTAAAGTCTCCACTGGTGGTGGCCGTGGTGGGTGAATATCTGCTCTCTCATATTAGTCACTGTACTTACGGAGGATGAGTATAGGAAGCTTTCTTGTTGGGAGATTTTAATGGCAGCTGGAGGCAGGAGAGGGAAAGAAAAAGAAGGGAAGGAAGAAGAAGAAGAAGGGAAAAAAGCAACAGTGGAAACAAGGAAAGACACCTAGAAGGAACAGGGTTCAGGGAAGGATGAGATGCCAGAAGCAAACATTGATTCAATGTCATTTCAAATTTGTACTGGATGCCCACACTCCAGGCACTTCACTCAGTTAGCTCATGTGAACAGAGTTGCCCACAGTGTACTGCAGGAGCCTACTCCTCCACAGGCAGAGAGACCTGGAAGAGGCAGCGGCTGAGCGGACAGCCAGGTGGACAGGCAGTGGAAGGCAGGCAGAGGACGGCATGAGCAAGGGCCAGGTGTGGTGTACCACAGAGCCCTGGACTGTTATTAAGTGCTGAGGGTAGAGGGCAAGTTGGGGAGCTCTGAGAGGTGAGTCTGGCCTGGAGGTAGGAGAGGTCCCTGGGGGTGGTTACAGTTTCAGTGTCATCCTGTGGGTGATGCCCAGCCACTGATATGTCTTCACTCATGTGGCTCTTATATGGTGTTACTTAGTATTGGTGATTGATATTTTTTTTAAAAATTTAAGTATTCTGTATTCTGATTATTACATTTCAATATAATTAGCTCTTTGTAAACTTACTTAAAAACAAGCTACAATATGAATAGATAGGAAAATAATAAAGCAAATAAAACAAATGTTAATGGTAGAAACTAGGTTTTGCGTAGATAGGTGTTCACTATAAAATTCAACTTTTCCGTATGTTTGAACATTGTCATAATAAACTTGGAGGAACAAAACTCCACAACAACAAGAAAACAAACCCAAGGAGTCTCTCAAATGCCAAAAGCGTCTACGACACAAAAAGTCAGAAACCTCTGCTTAGAGGTACTAGCCAACCTTAAGCCGTCAGCCAATCCACCTAGTGAGTTCTTTGTCCAGGAGACCAATGCCTTAAAACCCTAGTGTCCAAATTGCAGCTGCTGGCAGCCTTCCACTAGGTTAAGAAATCTAAATGGTTTGCACAACCAACGTGGAGCAGTGGCATCTTACCCCACCCTGGCACTCCAACCCTACTACCCTACAGAGAGGAAAGACGGCACCCAGAGACCAAAGCCAAGGGCTGGAGAACATCTGCCAGTGCTTCGAGTAGAGCTAGTCGAACCCTTTCCCAGGCCTTGGATAGAAAAGACCAGCTCTTCAGTCCCCCTGACCATGGTGCCCCCAGGACTGCAACTGGCCACTGGGTCCTAGAAGCTAGAGAACCAACTAAAAAGCTGTTTAGAAAATGAGAGTTCACTAAAATGGTCAGATAAGATAAGTGTTCTAAACAACCGTTGTTCTAAATACAAACTAATCGATGCAGGGGAAAAAAGATTTTCTTTTCACTGTTGCAATAACAACAAAAATATATATGTAGCTTGAAATAAAGGTCTTCATAAATTCTCTTTGAAGAAAATGAGAGACCCTTCCAGCCAACGTGCTTTTACAGACCTCAGTAAGAAAAACAACAAACACACAAAAAAGCCAGTAAGTGTGGTGGTGCACACCCGGTGGCTCAGGAGGCTGAGGCAGGAGGATCACAAGTAGAAAACCAGGCTCAGCAATTTAGCAAGACCCTGTCTCAAAATAAAATATAAAAAGGGCTGGGGATGTGGCTCAGTGGTTAAGTGCTGCTGGGTTCTATCCCTGGTACCAAAGGTACCTGGTATCCTTGCACTTCTCAGCAAGTTAGAGAAATGTCATATTTCTAAGTAGGAAAACAATACTGCAAAGATATCAGAACTCCTCAACGTAGGCTTACACTTAAGCTAAACCAAGCACATATAAAAATTTATTGCAAATCATAAGGGATATTTGCATATTAAAGGCACTATTACAAAGGAAAAGTTCAGCTTTACTTCATACCAAATGTTTCCCTAGTTCACTCTTTGCACAAACCCTTTTGGGACAATGTGTAGTTAAAACATCACATTCTACAATTTATTAATGCTACTCTAGATCATCCTGAGGAAAAAGTCATCAGTACAACACCAAGTCTCCAGAAGTTCCGGGCCTGGCTGGTTATTCTCTCCCAGTGGACAAGGAAGCAGGGCCTCATCTTCTGTGAGTGCACTGTCTCATTTCAGCTGTCCTTCCTTTTGCTCTCCAAGTTCAGTTGTTGATATTTTCTTTTAAAGAAGCCACACTTGAACAGAATGACTATAATCACGATCACAATCAGAAGGCCAGCAACGCTGCTTCCAGGGATGAGAGGCAAAGAATGGTGCTCATCATCCGTCAGGAAGATGACAGTGATCTTTGTTCTGTGGTTCTCTGCATTCGGCCCCTCATACAGAGATTTGTTGAAAGATATTTCACCAAAGAATTGCAGTTCAGTGACATCTCATAGTAACCGCTCAGCATGACCCAAGGGCATCTCCAGTTTCGGTTCCATTCCCCTTATCCCACGTGATGGTACAGCTCACTAAATACCATTTGTCCACACACTGAAATGGATTGCTTACACAAACACGCTGCCTCTTGGTGCACTCACTATAAGCCTGAAACGGAAGCCACCCCTGGGATGCACTAAACAAACAAAGTCTCCTAGGCCACCTGCCCCCTCCCTCCGGTGATTGCTTTTCATCATATAAATACTAACTCTTGGACCAGGCCACCAACCCCTTCAAGCAACGAGTCTTACTTTGAAAAATGGGTATCCTCATTGATCATTTGCTCAAAATGAGACATGGCAGGTAAGATGCAAGAGGCTGGAGATGGAGATGCGATGCTACCCCACCCTCAGTGAACCCACAATCTGCCTCGGCAGATGGAGAAAGGGAAATACAGTCACAGCCACACAGTGACATTTCACCAGTGACAGACCAATACACAGTGGTGCTGTATATTACAATGGAGCTAAAAATCCCTGTTGCCTAGTGACGTCCTAGCCATCACTGAACTAGCACAACTTGTTACTCAGGTGTGCGTGCTGATGCTCATGGGAACACACCTCCTGTGTGGCCAGTTGTGCAAAAGTACAGCACATACAATTACACACCATGCCCTGTGCTTGATAATGAGAATAAAGGACCATGCTACTGCATGGACGGATTATGTATTTACTATACTATACTTTTTACCTTGCACTGTGATGGACTCTTGTGGTTTGGGACCATTCTGAAGGCATCTCCTTCCTTTTTCTCTTGGAGGCTCCTTCCTCCCAACTTCAGAAGTGGTGCTCCTGAACAACCTGCGCTCTTGTCCTCAGCCACAGTGGTGGTCTCAGGGAAGAGCAAGAGGTAACCCTGGTTTCTGGCTGAACAGGAACCTGGATGGGGTGAGTTGGGGGTAGCTGTAGCCCATGCCTCCTGTGACTAAGCCTTTTCTCTCTAGTGACCCTGGCTGAATTTTCTCTCAACCAATAAAAACACACAAAGAAGGGGCTGAAATGGTGGCTGAGCCGTTACGGTGCTGGCCTGGCATGCCCAAGGACATGGGTTCGAACCCCAGCAACATGTACACAATGAAGTTTCAGAGCAACAAAAGCCAAGTGAAAAACTAAATAAATTGATTCTTTCTCTCTCTCTCTCACTGTCCCTCTCTCTTCAAAACAAAACAGAAAACACAAAGAAGGGAATTAGGGAATCACATACAATTACATATCCCAAATGTATGTGCCTGTGAGTGTGTGTGTGTGTGTGTGTGTGTGCGTGCGCGTGCATGTGCGTTTGATGGCGTACGCCTGAACTGAATCTTCAACGACCACCAGGAATTAAATAGAGTTATTCCAAGCAGAGTGGCAGGTCTGTGCCTGCCTCCTATCGTCAAAGTAAGATTCCAGAGGCTCCAGGGCCTCTGCACCCTATTCCATGCTCCCCCAAACTTCTGTTGAGGAAAAAGTGCTTCAGGTGTCAATAGGTGGATGTACAGAGAGAAAACCATCTCCCGAGAAGACAGTTGCTCTATTTTCTGCCTTGCTGGGTTTCTCTGAGCCTTTAATACGTTAATGTGCATCTAACAATAGCCTGCTCTGTTTGCGGGGCACAAGTTCTGCGCTCTGTATGGAACAGTTTTGGAAAGTTTATGAAGGGTACTTTGCATTGAGGTGTGGAGTAATAAATGATTCAGTAACTCTCAAGTCCTGCCATCCTGGTCTAATTGGCTACAGCGTTGTCAAAACAAATTGCAGAGCACCAAAGACAATGTAAACACAGTCAGCTGGGGCGCACAGTTGCACGGTGGATTACTGAAGACTCCCTGCTTTGCACGTGAACGGCTTCTGGCGTTATTTGTTCGTTGGAACACAGTGCAGGCATCTGGATCAGTGCCACGCGCAGTGAGAGTGTTCATGCGTTGGTTCAGTTAGTTGAAACTTCAAAGAAATGAGCCCATTTTTATTAATCATACAGTGAACATTACATTCAGCAGCTGGGTAGGGGAAAGAGAGCCAGCAAGACATGATTGTGGGGCTTCCGGTGCTGAGGAATAGGAAGGAGGGTACAAGTTAAGTCACAGATGTGAGTTTTGGATACAACTCCCATGATTTCTGGCTGTGTGATGCAGCCCTTGTAACTCCAAAGAGATTCAGTTTTTCATCTATTTAAACCATCAAATTAGAACAATATACATTAAGAACAAGGATTGTGAAGTCAAGCGGTTCTGGGTTTGAATGTATTGATGTGTAATGCTGAGCAAGTTGAGCAAGTTACTCCACCTCTCTGAACTGTTTTCTCTCCCGCATGAAACAGCAATGCCTTCCTGTTAGGACTCTTGCAATATTCCGCCCTGCTTGGCACAGGGTGGCTATTCAACTTTGATTGGCTATTATTGTCATTTCCACAAGGCATTTTCCATTTCCCGTTTCCTTCTTAGTCTGTCCAGTGTTCCTTAAGCTACAAAACTGCAAAGCAGAGGCATCTTTTGTTTCATTTTTGCTTTTGGGGAAGGAGGCTGTGCTCTTCGTAGGATAAGGGACATGAGGTTGGGCCAGGTGAATTAGAATCAGCCTCTGCCCCTCCTCAAAACCAACTCTTCTATTTGAAACAGGCTCATGCTCATTGTCTTTGGGTCCTGCCTATGTCTGGCTTTCTCTTCCTATTAAGTGAGTTTTGTCCCAGCCTCACTGGGCTCTAAAGATCTCCTGAGAGCCCACCTCACGGATTCTCCCAGCACTTCAAAATTCCTGATGAATACAGCTGATGTGAAGCTACTATGACACCAGTTATAACTATGGCCATCAATTGCCATCATCTTCAGTGACAGGGTTTTGCTTTTTCCTTTTCTTGGCGGGGGGGTAACTGGGAGTTGAAACCTGGGACACTTTTGCCACTGAGCTACTTTCCCCAGCCCATTTTAAAATTGTATTTTGAGACAGGGTCTTACTAAGTTGCCCAGGCTGGCCTCGAACTTGTGATCCTCCCGGCTCAGCCTTCTGAGTCTCTGAGATTACAGGCAGGCACCACTGCTCGGGACCAGTTACAGCATTTGTGTGTCATAGTCACTGAAATGAGATCAGGATTTCATTATAGCACAGGGAAAAAATCTGCTAAAAGACTTGTGAATAGTTATCTATGGTGGAGGAGGCAGAGCAGGGGAGGCTGTTTATCATAACAAGTCTCTCGGAATCCCTTGACTCTTTAGAAGATGTGCGTGAGTAGCTATACTAAAAATAGAAACCAAGTAAAAGCAAAGGTGAGTGAAGAAGTGAAGAAGGGCACTGGGCTTCCAGGGTCCTCCTCTGATTTTCTTGTATTTTCTATTCTATCTTTTTTTGGGTTTTAATTTATTTGTTTGGTTGGTTTTTTCCTCAATTTTATTTTTCCAGCCTTTTCATAGGTTATACATTTAATTTCCAAGAACTTTTTGTTGTTGTTTATTATTCTCTAAAGGTCCTATCTACTATCCACTTTTTTATTTTTTAGCTGCTAGGGATTGAACCCGGGGGTGCTTTACCACTGAGCTCCATTTGCAGGACTTTTTATTTTTTTATTTTGAGGCAGGGTCTCACTGAGCTGCTTAGGGCCTTGCTAAGTTGCTGAGTCAGGCCTCGAGCTTGAATCCTCCTGCCTTGACCTCCAGAGTTGCTGGGATCATAGGCATCCTTCTCAGCTTTTATTTTAAAACCCTTTTTCTCTACCAGCCTTCTAAAGAGTGATTGCCTCTGGGCCTTAGCTCAGCTCATTCCCTCTCTCTCTGTACTTTCTCTTCTCTCCAAGTGCAATCTCCCAGGTTTGTTCAAGGCTGGAGACTGACCCCTTGATTTCCCTTCTTCTCTATCCAGTTGCCTACTTTTCTGGGGCACATTAAACCAGAGAACCCTCTGCCCCGTCCCCCCAAAAAATGCTGATTTCTTTTCCTCCAAATTTATTCCTCATCTAGTCTTCCTCGCCTACCTGGATCTGCAAGTGGAATCAGAAAGTCATTTTTGCTTTCTCCCTTTCCCCAGGCTCCCAAAATATCAGCAAGCCTTGGACCCCCATTTCTCCATCTTCACTGCTACCACCTAAGTCGACACAGCTGCTCATCTCTTTCCTCAACTGTGACAATGGTCTCAAAACTGGTCCCTTTTTTTGTGTTGACTTTCTAAAATCAATTTTCCACACAACTTATCTTTTAAAAACAAAACCAAACAATAAGAACAACAACAAAACAAGATTGCTCTCTCTTCTGACAACGCTTCTTATTCTTAAAATAAAAGCATCGAAGTTGTTATCTGGTCTCACCAGGCACCTTGGGTTTTGTATTGAGCCCCTGCAACTTCCCTGGGTACTGCAGTCTCCTGCTAGGACAGTGAGCCTTAGAAGTGCCAAAGTGCCTTTCTCTCCTGCCCTGGACCATTTCATCTGGCCAGAAGGGTGGCAAGGGAGTACAATCTATGCCCTGGGAGTGAAATCATTTTCTAACTTTTGCTTACAGCTGCCTACTTTCTGTGGGATCTGTAGAGAGCACAGGGGAAGGGAGTTTGGAGGTCAGGGGAAGGGTGGGGCAGGAAGCCCGTCTAAGAAACTGGCACCAGGTTGCACCAAAGAACCTAACGGGCTTCAGACAGCTAAGGCCTGGCTTGGTGAGGAGACTGCTTCTCCAAAATCTTGCTCCCAGTGCTTTTTAGTCTCTCAAGCAAATACAGCCTATCTGTACATAAATCTGAACAGTTGAGCTTTAAATTGTTCCTCCACCTTTTCAAAAAAACTCTAACCACCACCTTCTTTTCTCACTAGAACATCTGCGTGCCTTCCCAGAAGCCCAAAAAAGTACAAAGGTACATTGATCTTTCCAACATGAGGCTTATTTAGAAAGGTGCTCTTTTTTTTTTTTTTAAGAGAGAGGGACAGTGAGAGAAAGAGAAAATAAGTTATATTTAGTTTTTCTTGTGACTTTTGTTGCTCCAACACTCCGTTGTGTACATGGTGCTGGGATTTGAACTAGCATCCTTGTTTATGCCAGGAAAGTGCCATAACCTCTGAGCCACCGCTCCACCCAGCTCTTTTTATTTTTATTTTTATTTTTTAACAATCCTAAAGTTTTCTTCCTATTTGAGATGCTTTATAAGAGTGAAGTGCCCTGTATTCAGACCTGCATGATACCAGCAGATCTTCGAAATTCATTAAATGAAGTTTCTTGCTGGTAGCTGAGAAGTCAAAATGCACATCAGTTAACTCAACCTTGTAAAAGAATCTATCAGGAGGTAAAATCATCAAGGCAGGAAGTTTGGATGTTCTACCAGCCCACACGAAATTTTTACTAGCTCATTTCTCCCAGGTGCTACACGATAGCACCTCGTGCAGCACAGATGAGAGACGAAATCAAGCCATCCTTCAGATTCTGGGCTTGTTCCTGAATTTGGTCATATGACTGTTTATGAGCAAGGTCTGAACTGTGGAGGGGCTATTTTTCACCCTATTTCCAGTAAGTGTTCTATTTTTCTCAGTTTTGAAATGGATTACTCATAGCATAGACGCTGCTTGGAACTGGAAAATTTCTCCCAGGACTCTTAATAATCTTTGTTCCACCCCCACCCCTGTGATTTAGAGGAGAGTGCACATAGATATCCTATAGTGCGCTTGTCATTCAAGAGGTCCTCGCAGACTTTCCATTCAGCCCTGCGATGTAGCCGCTCCTTAGATGTGTGCAGGTAGCCAGTCCCAGGGGAACAGTTCTAAAATGGGAGACTGACATTGTGTCCTCTATACCTGGGTTTAAATCCTGGCTTTGGTGTTTGGGGTCAACATTAGACAAGTCATTTTGGCTCCCTGAGTCTCATTGTTCTTATGAAAGTGGGGCTTTTAAAAGTATCTACCTCCTAGCATGGCTGTGAAGATGGAGATGACTCTTGCTGAACATGCTCATTACACAGGGACAGGACACACAGTGCTGCATAAATGTCAGTTATCATTAGCTGGGGAACATGACCTCCCTCCCTCTAAATGTACACATTCCCAGCCTGGGAAGCCTGTGTACCCTCACAAGGATGGGTCCCCCAGCGTCCTCCCAACCGACCTCAGTTGGTTTCCAGCATCACCCCTGTGCACAAAATGCGGATGTATTCAGGAACCAGATCTTGCTGTTGGGTGGAGTTGGATACACAAAGGGAGAGGGTCCTCCACACTTTCAAAGTTGCCCTGGGGTCACCTGAACTTGTTCTTTGTCTTAACAGTGAGGATGCTGGGAATTTCAGGATGTTGACATAAGCTACGATACCAAAGGCAGGCAGGACAGAAAGAAGACCCAACTGTCTCAGTTAATCAAGGACAAATGATGACCAGAATAACACATTTAAAGACTAAAAGAGTAAAGCGCTCCCCTCTGCAGAGCACCATCCCTGCTTCCCAACAACACTGTGAAGCAGTATTTCTGAACACAGGTTTGTGTGTGGGGATGGGAGCAAAAAAACCATGCTGATCTTTGATTTAATCATCTCCCACTTCACGCAGAAAATCAACCCACCCCACCAGGCAGCGTCCCAGGAGCTTCAAGCCTGTGGACACCGCTCCCCTCCAGCCCCCACGAGTGGCCTCTGCTTCTTCCCCATCAGCTGCAGTGCTTGGGCTCTCTCAGGAGGCCGTGTTTGCACTGCGTAATTAGAACCACTAAAGACCTGCTCGTGGGTCCTGCTCATTTTCCCTGTGTCCCTACTTTAATCAGGAAGTCATGTTTTTCACTTAGAATAAGGCAATTACTCGCAAAAAGCTCACTGAGCCTCATTTCCACATTTGTGTTTCGAGGATGGGGTGGAGAGGAGCCTGACTTCCAACAGCTCACTCCTCGAGCCTACAGCTATACCTTGTCCAACCTAAGCCTCAATCACAATGGCTACAACCGAAATGGCATTGACTGAGTAAGTGAGCTGATTGGTCCCTTCTCACCCGGGAAATGGTGAGTAAGAATCTCACGGCTTCCTGAGCTCTGCTGTGAGGTGGTCTGACTTCCACACAAGAATAACGAAGAGCCTGGCCCATCCCAAGCTGTGATAGAGGGTTCTGCAAGTGTTTTTCTTTTTGTTCAGAGAAGGAAACTCAATTATCTGGCCTACTTTGTGTTACATGAACGTTTCTGAGAGTCTTCAAGAGCTCCAGGAAACAGTTTGCCTCCAAGATCCAGGTATGGTCAGAGATGAGAAAAACATTTTGTTCCACACCTCTAGCTTTGCCTTAAAAACCCAAGCCTGCACTCCTGGACTCTTGGTATCGTAAGCTAGCAATCTTCAGCCAAAAGTATCAGCTGAAATATTTTTTTCAGTGCTAGAGATCGAACCCAGGGTCTCATGTATGCCAAGCAAATGCTTTACCACTAAGTTGTACCCCCCAAATCTGTGGTATTCTATTCAGTTCTTCTCTATTCTTCAGATTATATTCTTATAGGCACCCTGTTGATTTTCACATTGATCTTTAGATTCACATACTGGACTGCTATATTCTTCATGTGTGATTCCTTCAAAGTTCATATGTTGAAACTTAATCCCCAGTGTGATACTATTGAGAAGTGGGGTCTTTGGGAAAGTGATTAAATCATGAGGGGTTAAGTCCAATTCTCATGAATGGGATTCGAGTCCATTTAAAAGAGATTGAACACAGCTAGCTAACTCTTCTGGTCTTTTCCGCCATATGAGAACATGGCAAGAAGACAGCGTCTTGGAAGCAGAAAGCAACCCTCATCAGACACTGAATCTGTGGGCCTTGGTCTTAGATTTCCAATCAATTAGTTGTTTGTAAGTAGCCAGCCTAATACATTTTGTTATAGCAGCAGAAATGGACAAAGATGCATGCTATCTAAATCTTCATGGGTGAGTGTGCAATCAGAGCTCTAAAAAATGCTGTACAAATACTCAGAGCCATAGAAAGTCATCTTTCTCTATGTGTTGGGAGAATTTATAATTTGCTTTTTTTCATACTGGGGATTGACCCCAGGGGCCCTTTCCACATCCTCACCCCTTTTTATATTTCATTTTGAGACAGGGTCTCACTAAGTTGCTGAGGTTGGCTTTGAACTAGAAATCCTCCTGCCGCAACCTCTGGAGTCACTGGGATTACAGGTGTGCACCACTGCCCCTGGTTATAGTCTGCTCTTTACTTAAGAGAAGCAAGATTTCATGCTTATGGACTAAAAGATGTAGGTTCTAATTTCTCTCCTTCCTGACATTTATAGTACCTGTTAGCAAATTACTCAAGCTTTCTTTGTTCCAGTTGAAGAGAAAGTGCAGAGGACAGTGTTATCAACTCACCCAGTGCAATGTTAGATGAAATAGAAAGCGACGACTAAAGGTCCTTAAGAAGACGTGTGGACTGGAGCGGTGGCTCAGCATTGTGGCGCTTGCCCGGCATGCACGAGTACGTGGGTTCGAACCCTCAACCACGTACACAACGAATTCTCGGAGCTCCGAAAGCCACATGAAAAACTAAATAAAAATTGATTCTCCCTTTCTCTCTCTCACTGTCCCTCTCTCTCTTAAAAAAACAAAATAAAAAACAGAAAACAAAACGTGTGCTTAGTGGATGCTTTCTCAAAACCTTCTGGGTTTGCAAAATTCTATTTGAAATTAGTCTCTGGGGATACATCTTTCTGGAGCTGACCTCACTTCTCCAGCTCTCTTTTCTTCTTTAGAATCTACCACTTGAAACTGTCCTGTCATTTAAAAAAAGCATCCATCTACCTCATCATGGCCAGGTTTTTCTCTCCAGTCTACTTCCAGGAGAATGTGGCTCATCTTCCCTTGTGAGAGAAGAAATTGGTTATTCATTACATCAGATCAATGAGCTAGCACTGCGCCAAAAGTCAGTAAACTAAAGTCAGAAATGTTTGGGGCATGATAAAATATGATGAGGTTTTAATTCGGGGTATGATAATGCCACAGGACATAAATCTAGGCACTGAGATAGATTCAGAAGAGTTTTATAGTCATTGAAAGAGCTTGTTAAATCTCTCTACCATTAACCTTAAGGAGCCAGCTACTCTTCTCAAGAGAATTATCTGGTTTAAAGATAACCAAGTGGGGGCTGGAGCGGTGGCTCAGCAGTTTCGGTGCTTTGGCAAGCACGGGGACCCGGGTTCAAACCCCAGCACCATGTGCACAACTAAGTGTTGGAGCAACAAAGTCCATGTGAAAAACTAAATAAAGTTGTTTTTCTCTTAAAAAAAAAAAAAGATAACCAAGTGGAGGGAGAATTAACTATACAGTATCCAGTTTCACACGGGAATTTCATTTTCCGTGCAAATGCTGTGGTAACATATCCGATGTCCTTCATTCTGCAAAGTTCCCTCTTTCACTTCTTCTAACCTCTTAAACCAAATGAAAACTTTTTGATCTATCCTGCAGTTTTAGCATGCTAGCTTTCCTTTCTCATTTCCACAGTATTCGTCATAGCGTTTACTCCATCTGTCTGCATCACCTGAATTCTGGGTGTACCATTCATTTCCTGGGAGAAGCAGTTATTCTTTAAAGGCTAGAGATGCATGAATGACTCCTATCAAACCACACTTTCTGATTTTTTTTTCCTCCAGAAGTGGGGAATGGAATCAGTGTTGGGATTGGGGTGCTAACTTTGGCCTCGCTTCCTTTACAACTAAATTACAATTTGTGGATGGATGTAGAGTTTTCAACCAGCCAAGCCTGGAGACCTCAGTGGAAACTGCTTTCACCCCTCTGGGGGTGTTCCCTACGCTCGCTGAATCTGGAGCAGTGGGGTGGTACTAGTTGAGATTGGGCATTCAGGACATACAGAGGGTCTGCATTGTACTGGTCCAGAATTATTGTTTCCGTTGTACTTCACTTGTACTATTTTTTTTTAAACTTGGAAATATTGAAGCTTGTAAGGCAGGTAAATCAATCCTTATTCCTTTCAAATGACTGATCTGAATGCAGGTTAGGTTCCTGCATTCAGACTTGGGATCTGCCTGCCTTACCAAAGGTCTCCTTTTGCACAATGGTTGGGCTGATCCCTCCGAGGCAAGGCCACAGAGATGAGACCTCAGAGGTAGAAGGGCTTTATGCCCTAAGGCTTTATTCCAGTTTCCATAGAAACAAGCCAGAGGTGGTACCCACTACAGGGGATCTTAAAGCCACAGATACTTTGTCTGGGGAATTCCATCACTTAACAAATACCATTCAGCAACAGTTTTTTTTTTTTTTTTTAATAGGTGTAGCTTTGACTTTGTTGCTCTGGAGGGCTTTGGCCAAGGCTTTCCAATTCTCTTTTTTGTTTTGTTTCTGCTTCCAAATTGAATGGTAGAGGATGATCAATTCAAGTCAGTCCAGATAAAGACTCTGAACAGATTACATGGTATGTGGCTTTCCATGGATCCTTGTCTCCAGAAAAAAGTGTGGTGTATGATAAAGTTTCAATAATAAGTTAGGCACAGTAAGAGATTAACAAAAATAATAATAAAACAATTATAGCAATGTATTGATACCAAGATATTCCATCTGATAACCAAGGTGGGTACTAAGTGACCTTTGGGCTTATAAAATTTTTGGACTTCAGTTGACTGTGGGTAACTCAACAGTAGAAAGGGAAACCAATATTCTTTCTCTACCCACCATTTCCAGATCTCTCCAGCACACTATGTTCAGCCCTGGTGTTTATTTCCTTAGTAACTGGCAATCCTACCAACTCAATTGCTTGCATCCTCCAACGTCATTTCTTCTCTCTGGGAGCCTCCTAATGCTCTCCAGAATCCACTCTGGGCTCTCTGCCACCCATTCTCCACCTGCCTCCAGAGTGACAGTTTCCTAAAACAGATCTAATGCTGATAGTGTGTGGTTTAAAGCCTTACGATATTTCCTGTTTGTTCTTTTCTTTTCTTTCTTTCTTTCTAATAGAGAGAGAGAAAAATAATTTTTTTCATTTGGTTTTTATTTTTCCTCCTCTTACTTGTGTATGTGGTACTGGGGATCAAACCGAGTCTTCACACATGCCAGGCAAGCACTCTACCATTGATCCCCCTCTCCAGCCCCTCAAATATCTTCTTATGGTCCTTTTAACCCTGTATGACTCCAGCGTATTCCACCTTGCCTCACATTCACTTTCATTTTTCTAGAACTCTCCCAGCACGTCCCAGCTCTCACACAGACTCTGATCTCAGCTCTAGGAGGAGGAACCCCTGGTCTTGGTCCCATGAATCAGTGCTCTCTTCTGCCTTATGGATTCAGTTGGTGCCTGCCTCAGGGGCGCCTTATAGCCCCAAACTAAGGTTTTAGGCCTGAATTGCTATAATTAAAGTGAGTTTAATTAATAATGAAGGACACTTCATTATTTGTCCAGTGAATATTTATTGGGGGACCTATTTATGATGTGGCAGGTGAAGCTCTGAACTTGGCCTATGTACTGGATTCTACATGCAAAATATTACAATGTCCTCCAGTGACATTCTACACATTATGTAGAATATAATGAGTACTATATCTATATGCTATATGCTTTGCTGTGTAAACAGTACATGCTACAATCTATATACAACAAGTAATAGACATGATTTATTATATGGCTAATTATATATACTACAACAATATTTTGCCATAAGAATTTAGTAAACATACATTGAATAAATGAAAATGATACTTATTCAATACCATATTCTGTTTTAGCAGAGTCTGGTCATTGGGGATTTTTTTTCCAAATTCTTCACCTTTCCCAGTGTAGAAGGGTGGTTTCCTTCTTTTACCTCCTGTTCTAGGATCTTTGGGACAGATAAATTCATTAGCTTATCCAATTCTGAGCTCTGGATCTGAACCCATATGGACCTTCGTGTGCACCAGAGAAAGAAAGGCTGACAACTGGTCAAGGCCACGCCTGAGCTTGGAGGGAAGCCTGCCATGACTCCCACATCACTCATGGAGGGGTCCTGGACGTCCTTCTGATCTTTTTCCTTCTTGAGAAAAAAGTTCACAGAGTTGTTAAGTTGCTAAAGTGGAAGGGTGTCACTGACAGTGTCTAGCCCAACTGTCTGCAATCACAGGCCCCACTCCCCTCACCAGCCACGACAGGCACTCACTCTGCTCCTTAATTCTTTGTGGCAACATTGTCTCCCCAGTTTCCCAGGGCTGTGCCCAGCTCCATTGCTTCTGGAACAAGTGGCCAGAAAGCTTGGGATCCCTTTCTAGGAAAGGAGGAAGGGAAGAATGGAGCTCAGGTGGGTGGGTGGGTGGATTATGCGTGGATGGATGGAGAATAGCCTGGGAACGGCGGTGGCTCCCGCACCCAGGCCTGCTCGGGGGCACTAAGGAAGTGGGTAGCTAGCAGGGGACTTGGGGCGGGGTGGGGGCGAGGCGAGGGGAGGCGGGGAGGGGCAGGGCCTCGAAGCAGAGAGGAGGCGCAGCAGGCGCTGCAGGAGCTCCGCGCTGGCTGCGGTGCGGGCGGGCTCCGAAGCCATGTCGCTGCCACCGCTTTCTCGCGGGCCGGGACAGCGCCGCCGGGGCTGAGCCACAGCGCCAGCAGCGAGCCGAGCGGCGGCCGGGCGCGCCCACAGCGCGGGAAGATGGGCTGCGGCGGGAGCCGGGCTGATGCGATCGAGCCCCGCTACTACGAGAGCTGGACCCGGGAGACCGAGTCCACCTGGCTCACCTATACCGACTCGGACGCGCAGCCCAGCGCCGCTGGCCCGGACAACGGCCCCGAGGCCGGCGGCCTGCACGCGGGTGAGTGAGCCCAGTGCCCGCAGACCCCACCTGGCCAGCCCTATCCCTGAGTCTGCGCGGCCCGGACCACCGGAGAGAAGCAGGAGGGGTGGGGGCGCCAGGGGAAACGAGCCTCGCTGGACCGCTACGAACCGCCGGCGGCTGGGGGACAGGACCAGCCTGCTGATGGGCTGGCTGACTTAAGCTGGGTAGGGGTGGGGGCGGGGGCAACAAGAGCCCCCTGCAGAGGGCTGAGCTAATCCCCTGAGCTTCCCACCAACCCAACACTTCTTTAGCTTGGACAGTGCATGCGCACCAACTGGGGGATGGATGGGTGGGAGGACTGCCCATCTGGTCGGTGCACCTGCCTCACAGCCCACACCACGTCTCCCACCCAGCCAGGTTTGCCTTCACCCTGCTTTGGTCCAGCTTCCCTTCTGGTCACCTGCATACTCAGTGGCTTCATCCACTGGCCATCTCTTTATAGACAAGACGCCCAGCGGGGATGGCCTGGGTGGAGTCTTGCCGCTTCCTCTGTCCTTCCGATTGGGCTTCAAAAATCAGAATCCTAATCAGGGAAAAATAAATGCATGCCTGCCTCATCATTAGTTTAACTTACTTTCCAAGCAGCTATTTCGCAGTGAAGGACTTTCCTTCCTACCCCGTGATGTCTCAACATGAGGCAGGGCATACAAATTTTGGACTATAAATTAAATAATCTTACTCATTTGCAAGCCACCAGAAATCAGGTGGAAGGATTTGCAAAGAACTTTCTAGACCACTCCCAAGAAGAATTTTTTTTCAACAGACGCTAATAATTATAGAGATAAAAACTATTACCATGGACCTAATTTTGATCATCAATATGCTGATAACACTGCTTATTACATGGATGTCAAAAGCCAGATTGATATTAGGATTTAAAAAGTTTGTTGCCTGACCCCCTTTTTTGGGCATTTTTGAATGATGAAATCTAAAATTAAAAAATAAAGTTAATTTGAAGAATAGTGCATATTATATGGAGGAGGAAAGAATTGTGAACTGCTTCTAAGACTCATGACCCTAAATCCATGCCGCTTAAATAAGAGCTGCCCCTTTAGCCTTGAGAATAGGACTGTCCATTTTTTTTAGGATCAATTCTATTTTTGTTTTGTTTTTGTTTGGCTGTGGGGTTTGGCTGTATTGCCCAGACTGGCCTTGAACTCCTGGGCTGAAATGAACCTCTTGCCTCAGCCTCTTAAATAGTTGGGACTATAGGTATGTGCTGTCCTGGCTCCTTTTCCACATAAGAAAATGGCTTGTCCCCACCCCCCTTTTTAATTGAGAACTGTCTGTGAAAGCTGTCAAAACACTGGATTTTGCTCTAAATTTTCTCCCTCATTGAGGCAATCATAATGGTTTCTTTATGTTGCCAGTGCTTTCAGCAAGTTACCAGGTAGTATATTGGTCCAATTCAGTGTCAAGGTGAGGATAAGACATGAGTCTCTAAAGGGACTTGTACACATTAGATGTGACAGTTTTTCCCAAGAAAGTGGTGGTACTTCTCTGTAGGGTCCGAGGCCAGGGCTGCACAGCAAGGAAACAAGGCTGAAAAAATCTAGCATGAAAAGAACAAAGTACAGCTTCAGGGAATGGTTGCCTTGGTGACTGGGAGTATATGGTGTGTGTGTGTGTGTGTGTGTGTGTGTGTGTGTGTGTGTGTGTTTTCTAACATTTATTTGCTTATTTCTCTGCCATCCTAACTCGGATCCCATCCATCATGAGATCTGATCCCTGCAACAGGTGGGGACTTGGACAGGCATACCTGTTCATGGAACTTCACCAAAAGTGGGACAGCCTTGCCAGGCAGGTGGTCCTGAAACCCTGCATCATTCATAGGAGGGATTCAGCTGCAGCCCCAGGACAATACCCCCAAACTGGCAAGACTCTTAGACGTGCAGCAGCATTTCAATTCCCTAAAAATTCTCATCAGCCTTAGAGGAGAAGTTCAAGATTGAGCCAAGGCTTTCCTTGGAGTGCATTGGTATTCTCAGGGGTCTCTGGAAGAGTGGCTTGATTCCTGAGGCTTTGCAGCCTGGAAATTGGTCATCTTTAGTCACAGTGGGACATCTGAGAAAACTACACAGGGTTTTGCCACCCTGGGAAATTAGCCAGGATTCTTTATTTTATTTGCTTTCTTCTAGTTCCCCCTGCTTTGTCCAGTCCCGCCAGTGCTTTATCCATGAATTCAACCCTAAATGGGAGGACACCTACTGGACCATGGTGACCATGTTCTCATGGGAAGCCATGAGACCAGTTTTTCCCCTTTGTAGAAGTCCTTTTCTGACGAAGGGGGGGTAAATGGAAGAGCTGGATTCAGGAGAGTGCTGTTAGTTAAAATCCAGTCCATACAATGGTTTTGCAATGGATTCTAGAGAGGGTCTCTGGAAGTCATCTATCCAAGCAAATGGACTCTGGTGAATTGTCACAGTTTGGATGCTCCCTCAGACACTTTAAAACTCTTACTTATCCCTAGTTCCTTTAGTCCTCAAGAATCTTTCATTTCTGGGCCCCTGGTTACTCTCCTTTACTGTCCAATTGCAATCACTTTTCTCCTGGCTACCTTAATTTCAGGACCTTTGAGGGTTCTCTGTATCTTCTATGCTTAGCACATGTGTGACACAGGTTGGTGTTTCATGAAGATTTTCCGAATGGCAGGCATTCTGTCTAAACCTGCCCTTCATCCTCATCAGCCCTTCCTAGATTCTCCCTCCTCAGCTCTTCCCTGTAGTTCTTGCTGTTGAACTTCCCCACCTAAGTCTGTTTAACCTCAGTCCCCACAAGTACCTTTCTGATCTTATAGCTTCTGTTTAAGAAAAGCCTCTCCCCAACATCATCCCATTCCACTGAAACATCTGACCTAGCCTAAATACTCTACAGGACCCACACCCCACCTCCACAGCCATGTCTACCAAACCCCCCAATAGGCATATCTACTTTTAAATCCCACTTCAGTTTCTCATACTCTTATCAGATTGAGGGCGTGACATATGACAAATGTTCGGTAAAAAACTGTTGAATGAATTCTGCTCTTTACTGCACCAGGAGCTCGGTCGGGGCATGTTTTTTCCTTCCATGAGAGAAAGAGTTTCTTGTCCCTTTCTCCTCACTCAAAAAGTGATCCTAAGTCCCTGGTCCCTGTTCTTGGAAATCATCTCCACTATAGCAGAAACGAACTGAAATTTTAGATTTGACTCTAATGTTGCCTGGAATGTAAAACTTAGCCGAAGCCAGTGTCTGCTATCCATTGCGGCACTGTTACCAAAGTCAGTCTCTCTGTCAAAGAAGGAAATGAGACTGGTCTGACATGACTTAATCCTCAATCAGTTGCTGGACTGATTTTTACTTCTGTTGTCAGATGGGAATCTCCAAAGAGAAAAGGGAGTCTGAGGTTGCGGGACCGGCCTCGCTCAGCCTTTCCACATGTTAATAACTTCCTAACTTGGTCTCAATTTAATCGCAAGTCTCATTTTTAAAATTGCAAACATTCCCTTTAGGTTTTTCTCTAATTTCTCCTGAGGATACATTTCAAATTTCTTTAAAGTAGTTCTCTTTATTATATAATAATTCCTTTAATATAAGGAAGCTTGAAGAATTAGAGTCACAGGAAAATGATTAAAAGTCAAATAAAATAACAAGATTGAATGCTACCATTAGCTAACATTTATTAATGACTTATCAGCATCTGGGCACTGTACTTGGCACTTTATGTAAATCATCTCTTTTAATACTTACTCCCAGGATGAGGTTGAAACTATTATCATCTTCTTTTATAAGCCAGGGACTGAGGGTAGAGGTGAGTAACTTTTCCAGCCCAGGGCTGGGATCCAGCTCTGATCGCAAAGCCTACATTCTATTGCATTCCTGGTTAATACGGATTTGCTACCGATTTCTTGATTTGCAGTTAATCATACTCAAAGTTTAGTGCATCCTCTTGATAGTCCAGTCGCTCAGACAGCACAATTTTCTCTGCATCATCCCTGAGGATAGGATATCTCTTCCCTAGGAATGGAGGCCTCCCCACACCTTTGCAGAGCAACTTCCCTGTGATTTCCACCTGGTGAAATCTGAACTGTGTGATCAAGTCTTGCACAGATAGCCCCATTCGATCCTTGAAGATGCTTCGCATCTCCTCTTCTTACTCCTCTGGGCCAGAACCCATGCAGTTCCTTCATCATTTTTCATGCCTCTTGGGGGCCTGAGTGTATTCCTCTGAATACACCTCTAGGTCTGTCCAGTTCCTCCTAGACACGAGGAACCTAGGGTTACCTCCAAGCTCCTGCTGCCCGCTCAGCAGCAGAGGGCACCTGCTACATTCTGAAGTGGCCCCAGAAAGAACCTCTCCTCCTTCAGGGAAAATAAGGGTAGGATTGTTTTTCTGTTCTTGTTGCCATATTACCTTGATGACTCACACTAAGCTTGTGATTAGTTAAAACCCTTAGATTTTTTTCTAATTAAATTGAAATTCTATGACATCAGGGACACTGCATTTTCTCTGCTGTATTCCCAGAACCTGGGACAGTGACTGGAATATAAGTGGCACTCAATAAGTATTGAATTAGTTGTTTTTTTTTTTTCACAGTGAATCATGCATGAGCACTGTCGGTTTCAGTAACCCCCAATTGGGGGTTTGTTTGTCTTTCCCCCACCTTTTTTTTCCCCTTCAGATAGAGGGAGAGAATCAATTTCATTTTAAAAAATTTTTTCATCTGGTTTTTGTTTCTCTGACACTTAGTTGTATCAGATTGTGTATGTGGTGCTGGGGTTTGAACCTTGGTCCTCATGCATGCCAGGCAAGCATTGTAACTGCTGAGCCACTGCTCCAGCCCCTGTTGGTTTCCCTTTAATGTTTAAATTTGCTGATCTTGATTCATGTTATAATGCTGTAAAGAAAATATTCCAGGCTTTCATTTCCCTGTGTTGACAGACAAAAGATGAAAGATATTTATTTGCTCTTCTGTTCCTTCTATACACATCTGGTACAAAGATGGGTAAGATAAGCTTCTTGACCTCAGGAGATTAACAATACAGGGAAGATTGACACAAAAGTGGACACGCTTCAGGTCAGCATGTATCAAACTGGAACAGCATGAAGGAGAAGTATCAGAGTGTGAGGGGACCAAGCAGTTCATTCTGCCTGGGGAGGAGGTGGTGTATGTACAGATACGTGCAGGAGCCCAGGCCAGGAAGCAGGTGTTTCTGCAGCCCTTTCCAGCTGGGAAAGGTTGAGTGTTTTATTCAGCTTCTTTTTTTGTGACCCAAGGACCTGACAAGAACAATTTTAGGAGGAAATGTTTATTTTGAGGGCTCATGGTTTCAGAGATAAGGCTGGCTCCATTCCTCAGGGCAGAATATCATGGCGGAAGGCATGGCTCCAGGGAGCAGAGAGAGACTCCATGCCAGATACAAAACATATATCCCAAATGCGCACCTCCCATGAACCACCTCCTCCAGTCACACGCTACCTGCCTACAGTTGCCAGTTAATCCCTATCAAGAGATTAACTCATCACCTCAGCATTCCTGGATTGTCTCACACAAGCTTTTGGGGGACAGTTCACAATCAAATCATAACATTGAGGAAGGCAGCTCATGTCCTAACAGTGACAGTGCCTGCGCTTCCTGAGGGACAACCCTGCCCTCTCCTCAGATCCTTCTATATAATGGTTTCCACTTATGGTTATATTTTAAAATACTTATTGACTCATGTCTGCTGCCCTTAAGGATGGCTGTCAGGATGAGCAAGGGATCTTTTCTTTTTCTTTTTTTTTTTTTTTAAAGAGAGAGGGACAGTGAGAGAGACAGAGAAAGAGAGGAACAACTTTATTGAGTTTTTCACATGGCCTTAGTTGCTCCAACACTCAGTTGTGTACGTGGTGCTGGGGTTTGAACCTGCGTCCTCGTGCTCACCAGGCAAGCGCCGAAACCGCTGAGCCACCGCTCCAGCCCAGCAAGGGATCTTTTCATTCACCATTGTATCCCTGTGCCTGGCTATGGTAGGACCTTGAGTGAGCTCTCTTGAATAATTCTAAAACTTTCACGTGCCATATCTTTCTTCCTGTGGATCTCAGAGCTGATGCTGTCTTTCACGATTAGTTCCCTCTGCTCATCTTGGGGTTCTTATTATGTGATTGGCCACATGGTCAGCAAGGTCCCCAACCCCCTTGTGCCCCCTTTCCAAACCCCAGCCTTTTTGTTACAAGGGTTGTTTTGCAAAACTCACTATAAGAAACAGGGTGGCAATCATGCAGTTTAGGAGGGCTTAGGAAGTCTTGAGTTCTCACGGCCCTTTTCTTCCGGGCGAGCATCATTTCCTGCTCTGAGTCCAGTGGCAGCACTGGCCATATGGCACTGCCCAGGCTTGTTCACGCTCTGCCTGCCCAGGTAGGCTGTGAGCTCTCCCAGGGTGGGGACCACCTTACTGATGTCCGCATGCCTGACATCGACCACACATTTGTTGAATGACCGTGAAAAGGAATAAGTGGATCCATGAGCTAGCTCTGAAATGAAGCTTGGACCCTCTGTCTTGTGACCTTTTCCTTGCGTCTCATCTTGGATGTTTTTGCCTTAGACTTTGGTTCACTGAACTGTGTTATTGTTGTACAGCAGGTAAGGTATACAACCAGAGACACACTGATGGTGAGTTCATGATTGGGTGTAACAGTATTCTAAGTGCATTCCAGAATCCCCTCTGATGGTTGAGAACCTGGTGGGAATAAAATAGTCTCTTTTTAAGGGATCTTTTGCTGGGGCTGGAGCCATGTCTCAGTGGTTGGAGTGCCTGGCATGTCCAAGGACCCGGGTTCAAACCCTAGCACCACATACACAACTAAGTGTCGGAGAAACAAAGGCCAGATGGAAAAACTAAATAAAATTGATTCCCTCTTTCTTGCTGTCACTCTCCCTCTCTCTACCTTTAAAACAAGGGGGAGGTCTTTTCCTGTCCTGCCCAGTGCTCAGCAATGCCTCAGACTGGACCTCTCAGGTCCTGCCTTCACTCTAGGGTCTGTACCCCTGTGACCCATAGCACCTACCTGCCCCATACCCAGCTACTCCATCCCTGTGGAGATGAAGCCCGTTGAGAAGGTTGCCAAGGGCTGAGTTGTATCCACCCCAGCCCCACCCCAAATTCATATGGTGAAGGCTTGACCCCATATGTAAGAATGTGGCCTGATTTGGGGATAGGGTCTTTACAGAGGCAGTCAAGTTAAAATGAGGTCTTTAAGGTCCTAATCCAGTCTAACTGGTGTCCTTACAAAAACGGGACGTTTAGAGACAGACAAATTCACAGGGAGAATTCCACATGAACATGAGGGCAACTGTGGCTATTTTCTACAAGTTAAGGAGCACCAAAGGTTGCAGAAGATTGCCAGTAGCTAGGAGAGAGGACGGGTTATCTCAGCCCCTTGAAGGAACCAGGCGTGCTGGACCGTGATCTTGGACTTCTAGCCTCCATAAAGGAGACCATGCAGTTTGTGGTACTTTTTCACAGCAGCCCTAGAAAACAAATATGAAGGTGCTTGTGAGCACAAATACTGACCATCTGGAAATAAGAGGATTTCTACTTCCTTTTTTCTTCTGAAATTGGGCCTATTCCCTTGACATTTAGAGTCCAATAGCACTTATTGAGCATCTACTATATGTGACCGTTTTTCTTTTGGACATCAGTTCACATTACTCCCCAAAGTTACCTCATAAACCATTGCTATAGCCATTTTCTGGATGAGGAAACCTAGGTTTCAGTGAGATTTAGAGACTGAGCAAGGTCACCCAGCTAACAAGTGACATTTCTAAACCCAGGGCATGTCCATGGTACTGCAACTGCTCAGCAGCGTTTGGTACCCTCCTCCACCCATCTGCCCAGCATTGACAGGGCTGAGGACGTGAATTTGCAGCTCTGTGGCACTTAGGCCACCCCCTCCCTGTGCTTGGTACTCTGTGCCAGTCTCTGCAGAGCAGGGCTGCAGGGAATGCTGAGAAACACCTGGATCCCAGTCACCTGAGGTGCCTGGTAAAGATGGGCAGAATAATGTAGTTTATGATTTCAAATGCAGCACAGGCTCCTTATGAAAACTGATGAAGTATGGAAATGTGTGCAGGAGAAAACACCACCTCTGTCAGCATCTAGGCTTCATCCTTCAGGCCCTGAGCCTGGGTGTAGTCTTGCATGAGACATCTCATGTGGGGGCGACATTCAAATTCAGGGGGCATGGGGAAAACCACTCAAATTGCTTGAAAGCTCAAGGGTCAAGAACACAATTTGTTTCTCCTGTGTTTAGTAAAATATTTGGAGAGAGTAGAAGCCAAATTCTATTTTTAATGGAGGAAGAACAAGGAAGAAAAGGAGGCCCTGGATAAGAAAAGGGACTTCCCTCCCTCGTGTGTGTGTGTGTGTGTGTGAGAGAGTGAGAGTATGTGTGTGGTGCTGGGGGTCGAAACCAGGGCTCCATGCATGCAAGGCAAGGTCACTGTTAGGACTTTCACTGAGCCACATCTCCAGCCCCTCTTCCTTTATTTTTTCAATACTGAGCAAATGTAGTTGAATTCAGCTACTCTCTGCTGACAGTAGCTAGAGGCTGTGGGTTGTATGTGGAAAGGCTCCAGGCACCTTGGCCAGTTACATACAATATATATATACACACACACACATATGCATATGTGTATATATGCAGTAATAAATACATACTGTGTGCATGTGATTCCTCCTGCACCCCCTGCAGTGGGCTCAGGCTAAGCATGCACACTTATATTCCCTCCAGCTATTTTTAGAAATGTACAATTCCTTTATGGATGTTAAGCCATGGCTGCTCTGTGTGTGTGGATGTGTGCGTTTGGGTGTAGGGACCAGCTCCCTGTATGAGTTTCAAATGTCCATAGGTCAGGCAGGTTTGCTGTCCAGTAGTCCAGCTGGCCTCACTCCATATGCACTCAGCCCTGGGTCTCTGTGCCCAGTGGACCATGGAGTGTCTGCCTACACCTTGTCATGTGGCTTTTGTGTAAGGAGGGAAAGTCAGAAACCTGAGTAGGTTATTCTTAATCTGGCACCATCTGCTTTCCAAACGGTATATTTTTCTCAGATCCTGGGATTAGGTTGCCTATTGGCCTTCATTGATGGCCATGTTGTGAGTCTTGGTTTTTCTCTATGTTTTCATGGGCATCATGGTGGGCAGGTAGGCAAAGCTGAGTCAGCAGCAGCTAACCGGATGCTCTCTGGCCGGGAAATCCCACCCGGAGCCTCTTGACCTCCTCCAAGTCATGCCCATGGGACCCCAGCAGATCTGGTCCCTCTGTCGAAACTTCCTACATTTCCTCCCTCACTAACGAGCCGGCTTCTCCTTGTGTATTACAGCCTCAAGTTCCTGGACCTCTCCAACACCATCCTTGCAATTTTGCTTGGAGACGGTATAGCTCTGCAGTTAGAGAATCTGACTTGAACAATAGTCAGTTATCAGCTGTGTAAACCTGAGGTTTCTAAGCTGTTCTGGGTTTCACTTCTCACTTGCTAAGGTGGGAATCATAGAAGAATTAGTGTATTTGCAAATATAAATGGACCAGAGTCTCAGTGCTGCTCCTCCTAGCAGCCAGGATCCTTCACCTTCCCTCCCTGGGCTTCACTGGGCTCGTCATGCCAGTCTCAAGCCTTCCGTCACCCTTCCCCTCGGCTTCCTACATCTGAGCTGTCTGGAACTGCTGGAGAGGGTCATGAGGGATGGTGCCTACATCTCCTAGCAATCCAAGCCCTAGAACCTCGGGCATCTCTCCACCTTTGACAATGCTACCAATTCCTTGTTAATTCACAGTGATAGTTCCTACATATCAACCCCAATACTATCTTGTTCTTTCCCCTTGAATACCAAAATAAATCAAAGACATGCTAGGAATTCTCCTGTCTTTCCTTCCAGGCGCCCACTATGCATCCTTCTTGCCACTTCAAGAATTTGGTAAATATCTTTAGCCATCCTTTCCTCCAGCCTAAGTGGAGGGAAACGATTCTAAGCGCACAGATGACTCGGTTCCTTGTAACCATAGCGAGGACCTCAGAGGCAGCTCCATTTGGGTGCCAGTCTCCTCTGCATCTGCACTGGCCCCCCCTGAGCCCAAGCCCCCATCCTCTTCTTGGACCTCTGCAACGGATTGCTCTCATTCTTGTCCTTGAAAATGCATTCTTATGTCACAGGAAGAACAATCATTTAAGCACATTTATCACATCCTGTCACTCTCTTCACACCTTCCAATAGCTTCTCTACTGCACGCAGAATAAACCTCAATCCCTCTTCTTGGTTCTCTGGGGACCTGCCTGACTCATTCTCTGCTGCGTCTCCAGCATTGTTTATTCTGTTCTCTTTCACTCAGAGTGTTCCAGCCGCACCGGATTCCTCTCTGTTCTTTGAGCACACTGAGTCCTTTACAGTTGCCAGGTCTTGGCAACTTCTGGAATGTGCTTCCTCCCCTTTACATGATTAGCCCACCTCTCCCTTGAGCTCTTGGTTCAATGTCACCTCCTCAGAGACACTCACCTTCCCCAGTGAGTGTCTGGTTATTTTCCTCCTAACACCACAGTCATTGTCATGCTCTTTTATTATTTATTTCTAGAGTCCATGAGGGCGAGGGCCCAACTCACTCACTCATTGTTGGAGCCCCGATGCTTAGCATAGCACCCAGCCCGGAGTGGATATTTGTTGAGTGGAGGGAACGCTTCTCACCTTTTGTACTAGTTAAGGATTGTGTTTGGCAGCATGAACGGCAGACAAGTTTAGCAAACTAACAGTTTGCACCACAAGTTTGGAGGTGGGCTGCAGCTGCATCTGCTCAGTGCTTTCCAGGACCTGGGCCCCTTTGAGTTTGTTGCTGTGCAATCCTCAATGTGTGTGTTCCGTCCTCGTGGCTATAAGATGCTGCATCATTTTATTTTAGATAGGAATACCAGGAAGCATTGCTTGGATCTTATTGGCCAGAGCTGAGTGACGTGCTACTGGCTAGGGAAGTAAAGGAAGTAAAGACTAGGAAGTCTAGGGAAGTAAAGACTGGCTGAGCACATGCCATCCTAAATGTCTCAGGGTCCTTTTGGCAAAGGAGAAAGGGAGAGAACAGATACTGGGCAGCTTGCCAGCAGGGTGGCTGCATCTTTATACTAAGGCTGTGATCAGAGAAGAGATGAGATTAGCAGGAGCAAGGAGGAAAGAAGTGGATAGGTGAGCAGGGAAAGGTCTGCCAGAAACTAACATGGTTGCTAGTATTAAGTGTTTGCTATAATAATGATGTGTTTAATGTTTCCCTGTGTCATAGGAGTTCTTAAGGCAAATAGGCTACATGCTACATGTGCTAATATTGAAATGTTTCTTTACTTTTTTTCTTTAGAGAGAGGAACAGTGAGAGAGAGAGAGAGAGAATCAATTCTATTTAGTTTTTCATGTGGCCCTGGTTGCTCCAACACAGTTGTGTATGTGGTGCTGGCGTTTGAACCCACATCCTTGCACATGCCAGGCAAGTGCCCCAACCACTGAGCCACTGCTCCAGTCTCTATTGAAATGTTTCTTAAAATAATGCAACAATACTCTGAAGACTTAAATCTGGTAGAATGGTCTTTTGAACTTGGACTCTGCTCTTACATGAAATGGGTGGTAGGTGTCCCTTTGTTTTCTGCTTCATAAGGTTTACTCCAGTCAGAGACTGATGGGTAACTCATATCCATGACACCAATTTCCAATTAGTGAGAACATCTGTGGAGGTTCCCTGGGCAGGGTCACTCTTATGCTCAGCCTGGGGGCTTCTGCGGGAGAAGCTGCAGACAGCCCATTGGCAAATTTAAAGAGATGACACTGTTTCTTGTGGAAGTTAAAAAAAAAACATAACAAACAAACAAAAAAACCCATCCTTGCTCCTGTCTCCAGGGGCTGTAGACTCTAGCGTATGAGGAAGCCAAGGGGGTTTGTAGAAGGCAGCAGTGCTGTTTGGGAAACCAGTCACCACCAGTCACCATAACAACAGGGCATGGCATTGGTAACAGTGAACCTGAAATTGCCTGTGTACCCTTCAAAAGAGGAAGGATTCAGGTTTAAGCACCTCAATAAACAATAAATACGTTTGAAACCAAGTCCTTATTAAGTTATTGCCTTTGAGAATCACTTTCCAAGGACATTCTGGACAGTCTATGACTTGCTTGCTGGGCTGATCAGCAATGTGTGTGCAGAGAAATGAACACAGCTGCTGCTGGCGAGCGTGGCTTCCATTACTCACTCAGGTGCTCAGCGTGTGCAGGCACGGCGTACTTATTCCCTAACTCTGTTATCTAGGGTGAGGGGAGGCAGAGAGGCGAGATGCCTTGTCCAAGTGCGCGCAGGTTGTAATGGCCGGTGGGGTTTAAACCCAGGTTTGTCTGGTTCTGAGCCCTGTGCCTCTCCTCTCAGGGTGCTCCCCTGCCCTCACGGCCTTTCACCTAGACATTTGCAAATGTCTCCATTCACTCCACTCCAATCCCTTCCACACTATTGCCAGATGACTATTCCTGAAATATAGCTGGGACCATTGTCATGCTGTTCTGTTCCAAGTGCCATGCTTTTCCGTCGCCTACAAAATGTGGACGTGCGTGCCTGACCTCATCGTCCACCGCTCTCCGCAAGCCCTCTCCACTCGGCCTGACTGGCGCTGTCCTTTGGAGTACCTTATCCCACTTCCTCTGCCCAAGACACCCCAGTGCGGCCCTCCCAGCGCAGTCATGTGTTCCTTTCTAGCACTTGCCTTTTAGGATACCTACTCTGTTTTGAATTTTCTCACTTACAGCTATGACTTATCTTTGCTACCAGTCGTTATATTCTTAGAAGTGGTTAACAGAATCCGGGATGGACTCCTGCTGAGGAGACCTCCAGAGAACACCAGCTGCGGGGGACGTGTTTGGGGCAGAGGGAGAAGCTGAATGACTCTTGTGACAGGTGCTTAGGTGACCCCTAGGGCAGCTCTGGAGCTGGCATGGCCCTTCAGCGATCGAGACATCAACCAGGCACTGGATGCAGGCAGCCCCCCCGCAGGAAGACAAGACGCTGGGTGGGGCCGTTTCTTTCCACGGAGGAAAGAGAGGCTCTGGGCTGTGATGCTGCTGAGGTCAAATCTCCCCGCCTCTCTCCACCCAGCAAATTAAGGATCTGGCTTCGCGAGTGGCTGGGAGACCCGGTCGGGAGCCACAGCGACCTCTACAGGCAGGGGCCATCATCATCGTTTTCACCTTTCTGCCTCCCCGGTTCCACACTGGGATTTACCAAGGGAATCTTAAACAAAGGCCCTGGAGCCGGGGCTTTGGATTTGGTAGGGTGCGGGAGGACAGAAAGCCTGCGTGTTTAACTAGTTTCACAGGTCTGGGGTGCCCCGAAATCGTGCATTTCGAACAAGCTCGCAATGGTGCTGTTGTGAAACCCGAGACCCTAGGTCTAGATTTGCAAACTTTTTCAGTAAACGTCTTAGAATCTGTGGACCACTTGTTTACTTCTCAACATTGCTGTTCTTAGTTGCAAAGCAGCCCTAGACGACGGATGCCTGAATGAGCAGGTTTGTGTTCATGCCCTCTCCTGTCCTAGGTAATTGCGAGGCACAGCTAGATTTAAGAGTCACTGTCTTTAAAGCTGAAGGCAGCGAGAAAGACAGAAAAGAACACAGGGTTTGCAGATACTAGTTCCAGCCCTCAAACATATATGCAAATAGCTCAGCACATACCTAGTGCTCCATGCTTGTACAATGAGCAAGGAACGAAGAAATGGGATACTTCTCATTTTGAAGGCAACCTTCAGGAGCTATTAAATTGTTATGCTTGATGACATTAGGTCATTAACGAATCCTACAAGAAATTTTATTATGCACATCATACTCTTCATTTTGGAAGAATGTCATGCTATCACCCAGAGGGAGACAGAGGGAGCCGAAAATTAATTTCATCTCCTTCCTGGTTCTTGCAGGAACTCTCCCTGCCTGGCTCCCAGGAATATTGGGCCCTTTCTGCCTCATTGGGCACAGGTAACTGATGATCAGTTTCAAGAGCAGCTGCTGTGGCCTGAGTTGTTTTCCCAGCAGACCTTGATTCAGACAGCCTCCTGCTAGCTCCTTCTGGGAGGTGTGAGGAATAATCATCTCCCTGTATCTGAGCTCCCCTCGCCTTTCCTTAACTCAGTTCTTGCCACACAGGCTGCAATGCCAAGGTTGAGGGGGTTTTAGAAAGTCGCTGCACGTCTGGTTGGTCTGAGTCTGGGCAGTGCTGATGAATGGGCTTCTGTTATGATGTTTGCTTTTCTGAATCAGGTGTTCCTTTGCAGAGGTAAGGGGGCTGCCAGGCATTACATAAGGGTTCAGAAAACACCCCAGTGAACTTCTAAAAAAGGCATCCTTTAAAAAAGAATCTGCTAAAAAATGTTAACAAAGGGACCCAGAGAGTGTTTCCATGCTCTTTAGCCCTGTTTTTTTCTTTTGCATATGAATTGAAAATTCAAACACTGACTGTTCTTGGGACACGACCCCACCCCCCAATCCATTTGCAGAAAATGTAGAGAAAAGTTATATGAGAAGGTGAACAGAAATGATAGCGTGTTTGAGCAGCAGACAACATCTGGTTGCAGTTGTTCAGTAGTTTTGGAACCCCTTAATCACAGCCTCAGGCATTTATTTTCATAGCATTTCAAACTAGCATTCACAACTTTAAAGCTACACACATATATTTCAAGCATATATACTATGCACATGTAAAGTCTAAGAAGAATAAAATGAACCTCTGTGTACCCATCACCTAGCTAAAGCAGTTAACACGTGGTAAATTTTATTTTATCTCTGCCTACATTCTCCTTCACCAATTGGATAAATTTTAGATAAATTCTATAATTTATGCAATTCATCATAAATACTAAAGTATGAATCTCTAAGGGATAGGGAATTAAAAAAGAAAGATGTTAGAAGTCAGGCGTGGTGGTGCATGCCTGTAATCCCAGAAGCTCAGGAAGCTGAGGCTGGAGGATCGCAATTTCAAAGCTGCTTTATCAATTTAGTGAGGCTCTAAGTACTTAGTGTAGCCCTGTCTCCAAAAAAAAAAAGACTAGGGATGTGGCTCCATGGTTAAATACCACTGGATTCAATCCCTGATACCAAAAAATAAAATAAAATACAAATTAAAAAAGATGTTAGACCATATGAACCTATTATTTTTGTAGGTCCATACAGTGCAACATAGCAACCCTATATACTTCAACCTAATATACAACTGTAATACCATTTCATACATCAAAATTAATGGAAATTCCTTCAATCTCCAAAATACAAATTCAGTCAAAATCCACTTCTCTAATGGTTTCATAAGTGTTTTTTCTACAATTTATTTGTTTGAATCAGGATACAAGCAATGACCATCCATTGTTTTTGACATATTTCTCATTTTTTATTTTAATTTATACATTTCCCATTTCTTCCATTCTGCTTTCAATTGATTTGAAGAAACTGGTGGTGATGGTGTTTTGTAGTTTCCCATTTCTTTGGATTTTGCTGATTCTTTCTCTGTGGGGTTTTTTAAAATGTTCCTATATTCAGTTAGACAGAAGGAAAATTTTCAGGAAGTTTATTGTAGGAAATGGTGATTATGGTTAATTACAATGTATTGTACACTTGAAAATTACTAAGAGTAGATTATAAAGAATCTCATCACAAAAAAAAGTATGGGAAGCAATGCATATCAATTAGCTTGATTTAGGCATTCTGCAATGTAGATATATGCCAAACATCATGCTGCATATCTTAAATATATTTAACTTTTGTCAATTAAAATTTTAATTGAACAAGATGTTCTAAAGTCCCTGTAAACCAGTGATTAGAACTGCAGGTTTGATGAGGTTCAGGATTACCACATGGTTAACGTTGAACTCTTTCCATTGTGACACATGGTATCTGGTTATCTCTCATTTTTTGGTTAAGATTGTCATAGTCTGATCCATCCATTACAAAGTTTTTCTTTTTTTTTTTTTTTAAACCCAGAGGGGCTTAACCACTGAGTCACATGCCAGCCTCCCCGCTTTTTAAATTTAGAGACAGGGTCTAGCTAAGTTTCGGAGGCTGACTTCAAACTTGCAATCCTCCTGCCTTAACCTCCCAAGTTTCTGGGATTTCAGGTGTGCACCACCCTGCCTGCCATGAAGTTTCTTATCAGCTTTCTACCTACTGGTTTTAGCAGTTGTTGATAATCATCAATGATTTCATTAAATCACCTCTTCAATATTAGCTGGAACTCCTTTATACTACACTTGATCTTTGCCAAGAGGCCAAGAAGCAATTACAATTCTTTCATAAAGAACAACTTTTCAGTGGTCAACGCTCATGTATTAAACCCAGAAAAGGTGTAGTGACACACAACCTAAGGCATTCGTAGAGATGTATTGGGAAGGAGGGGAAAAGGGGTCTGGGGGGAGGGATAAGGGTGGGAAATTAGGGGGGCTTTAGGGGGTAAATCTAATTTTCAGAATATATATATATAT